>FIZR01007629.1:0-14083 GCA_900060175.1 Ferrisia virgata
TTTTACTCTCGTTTTCATTAACTTTTTCATTGATTCGACAACTTTTAGACAAATTTTCAAAAATTTGAGGGGTTGAGTTGTCGATCAAAAAGCAAAAAGCAAAAAGCAACAAGAACGAGAACAGAGAACTAAATAAAGAACAAGAAAAGAAAAAGAAACCAATATTTCAAAAACTGAGAATAAGAATGAAACGAAAACAAAATTTACTAATCCTAAATAAAGACAAAACTAACAAGAACAAAAATTTTGATATATGAAAACAATAACAAGAACGAGAACCAAAATTCATTCGTTCTTCCATCCCATGTAAATTGAGATCTTAAAAATAATATACGATATCTGTGGTAAAATTTTAGATCTATAAAATTTATATATATTATTCGATATTTTTTACAGGACAAAAATCTGTATTTTATTTATATTTCAAATACAGATTTAAATGGGATGAAATAACTTACAGTAAATACGTAACGTGCAAATTGATCGGATTAACAATTGGTGAGTATTATTTTATTCATGAAAACGACATTACATTCGTGGTATTTGCGGACGAATAACAATGTTTTGTACGGTACACTTGGAGTGATATGATTTTCGAACGTTAATTGAAAATTGATTTTCATTTTTCCAGGTACGTTCTTCTGTTCCTTAGTAATGAGCAGATATTTGAAAATCCACGACGGGATTATCGGATGCTTCGCCTCGTTTTGGGACACCATGGCAGATATTGGTTTCATATTTGCTAATCAAAATTGGCAACTGTATCTTAGTATGTTTTACATTCTTTCTTTATGAAATTTAAATCTTTATTCGAATTTTATTATCAAGAATTATTAATTACTCGCTTTCAGTTCCGGTTTTGGATATATTTCATGGTACAGCAATTGCTATCCATTACTCCTTCATTAGTAAATATTTTGAAAGTAATGAATATGGTAAGATATTACGTGAGAAAGTTAACGTTTCATTGAAAATATGTAAAAATGAAAAAAAAGTTTGTTTTAAATGCAATCTTCTTAATAATTGAGATTTTTAATGATGCTTTTTCAGGTCGTCTAACTTCAGCTTTGAATGTTTTTTCGTTATTTATACCAGTGTGCCATCCGATTTTCAGTTACATTTTTCAACGTACCATGGATACATTTCCATCAGCGTTTTTCGTTGTAGGAGGATTTTTTGATTTTATAACATTCATTTTATATGGGTAAGTTCATATAGGGACTTGAAAGTTTTGAAATCATTGTATCGTAATAATAATATACATGTTTGTTCGTTTTAGATTATCGTATTATTTATGTATGAAGATAGAGTCTTGAAATTGTGGAGCATATAAGGCTGAACAAGATGAACGAATCAAAAGGAATGTTCCATTGCCAATAGTTCGTACATTTTTTTAGAGTTCCTAGACAAAAAACAAAAGTATTTTACCTAATGTAGCAATGTATAAGTTTATTCTGCGTTAATATGAGAAATAATTGATGAAAATTTTTCAACTTACGAAGTAGTTCCTTATACGTTGTTTTAACCTCGGATGCTGAAAATGGCGAAAAATAAAAGAAATTAGGAAATAAGTTAATCAAAATAGATGTGTAAAATATGTTTAAACTGAAAAATAATTGATTTACGTTTTTCGCTCTTCATTTCTCAGATTCGTCTTTTTAGAGGGTTAATTTTCTCGTCTTTTTGCGATAAAATAGAGCTTAAATTTTTTTGAAAAGTTTTGAGTATATCTTCATTGGTGTTTTATTGCCCATGTTATCGTATTCTGTTTGATCATATGAGATACGTACTTACTAAAGTACCATGATAAATGTGTGTAGCTGTGTACTTATTGTATTAACAAATATCTTTATAACTAACTTGAGTACATGAAAAAAATTCAGACATCGTGAGTTACTTTTTTCCCTTTTAATGTATCATATTTTTATCTGCGTAAATTTCATGTCTTACAAAAAGTATAATGACATCTGAATCTGCCATATCTCCTGTATAATGTTATTCATTGTTGGAAGTAAAAAAATACGAATACTTTTCGATATAGTTTTAAACTAACTTACAGGTAGATCACATTCTGATACATCTTTTTGTAATGATTTAAATACTAGCTGATATATGAGTTCTAAAAAAAAAAAACCTATAAAATAAATTAAATCTGTTATTTCGTTCCTAGTTTTTGAAATGAAAAATTTTAATAAAAATAAAAATACCGGATTCGCTTATTTTTCCTAATTTTAGCAATACTCTATTAGCTGTAATTTCATTTTTTTTACGTTGCGTTGTGTCGAGTGTTTTCTCAGAATTTTCCATCAAGTTGAAAAATTCTCCAATTTAGTTGTCGTAAAATGATTGCTGGAAGTTCTACAAAAATAAAAATACAATTTTATTTTATTAATACTACCTGAAATGTATTTATCCTATTTTTGTTGTAAATATGTACGTATTTATTTGTATATGAGATGATAAGAATGAATAAATATTTTGTAACGCATATTTATATCATACAATCCTTCTGTTCCACCAGATGGTAAAATTATTTTGAAATAAAATAATAATAAAATTAGAACAAATTGATTAAATTTTGAAAATATTTTTGTTCTAATCATAATAATGTGTAATATTCACCGGTAATAATATTTTCTTGTTTTTTGGTCAAGCCTTTCTGCGAATTAATTCATTTAAACGAAGTAAGTATTTATTTACAAGTAAATAAAAGATGTTTCAAGAATGAGTTCCTGTTAAAAAATAATTATTAATTTTCCAACTTGAACCTTACAGTGTTTTCCATGTTTCTTACTAATTCTTCCAATTTTTTGATTTCTTCATCTTTCTTCTCCATACTTAGATTCAGCTGTTGTTCATAATATTTAGTGACCAGTTCATATATGTTTGATGTGTAATTGACAGTAATCTAATAAATGTAATTGTGTAGGAAAAATTTTTCAGCTAGTTATTGTACTTTGTGATTGGTACCTAAATTGCTTCGGTGTTATATTTTCTCTCGTCATCAATTATTCTGGACCTAATAATTCTGTGCTACCAGAAAGGGAAACAACTCCAACTCTCTTTATTATCATTACCATTGCAGGTAAAACTGTACCAGTAATTACATCTGCCTAATTAGATATTTATGATTGGATTAGTCCAGTTCAGGAATTGATAAATTTCGTTTCTGATGCATATTATTCATAGCTATTCAGGGCCGTTTGTACAATCAATATAGTTGAGTATTCGTTAATGGTTAACCACATTTTTGCACCAATTACAACCCTTAACCAATGGTCAACCAAGGTCAACTCTTCGATTTTGGCTAGTTATCTATCAACTGTAGTTTAACCATTGATTGTACAAGGGGTCCTTAGTTACTTGAGCAGTAAGTACCGGTGTTATAAAAATAGTTTTTATAATCCATGTGAATAATATTTCATAGTCATTCTACGTAGTACTTCTTATTTTTATTATAAAATTTCACATCGCTTGATAAGTTTGTATGAAAAATTTCAGATTTATCATGATTTTCTGTGCCTATGTTTTATTTTTTAATTTGTCTTATCCTACTAATTTGTTCAAGTTGAACAAACTTAATAATTTGATCGAACCCCACTATACCTGCGTGAATTTTTCTAAGAAGAATAAACACTTTGATACAAATAATTAATATGTTCATCGTATCAGTCTAAGTGAAATATCTTGATGTGAACCGTGACTTATACTACCTTACAAACATTTTATTACAATTAATATCGATATTACGTAACTATAATTTTTTTACGAGTGAATTGTAGGTAAGTACACGAAATAGGAAGGAAGAATCAGTTCATTTCAATTTAAGGTGCACAAAAACTAAGAATATGTGTAGTAATAACCGTCGAATTTTAGTAATTGAAACGGAACATCATTCAACAAACAGTGGAATTCTTTAGTGCCAAAGTTTCCAGGAATTTTAAAGTTTCCTAGCATAAAATATATAGTATCATGATTCGTATAGTTTGGTCATTTGTAGTTTAAAAATATATAATAATAACGAATGAAGCTAAGAATAAAGTAAAAAATAAATAATGACTAATAAATTTTAATACTTACATCGTCAATAGTATTTTGGAAAATTTTTAATGCTGAAAGTCATAAAAAGGAATTTAGCCAGTTGAAGTAGAGAATAGATTAGTTTTTAAAATTTTATAATCAGTGTTTACGTTTGTTTGATCGTATTGATTGTAATTCTTGAATTCGTTCTTTTAAAACATGGATTTTCTCGTCTTTCTTCATTATCTTTGAATTCACTACCGGTCGGTAATTTTCTAAAAAGTCATTTATCGAGATTATCGTCATTTCTGCAATTTTCTGTTAAACATAAAGTTACAAAGTTGATATTTATTGAATAAATCAGCAGATACTAAATATCTTATATTAACAAAGATTTTTTCTGAATTATTTTGTGCTTATTTTATTTTTTTTTTAACGTAAACAGTCATCTAACGTGAGCTTTGGTAGGTTATGTCAACTTCTACACCTGCATGAGAAACACTGAGTAAAAATCAACAATGTGAAAAAATTGGATTGTACTTGAACATTGAACTTACATAGAGTATTTACTGACAGGAACGTCAAGAACGCCCTTAGCAGCATTGAAAAAAATATGTAAGTTAAATTGTCTCAATATTGTGATATCCATTTATGGATTATTATGATTTTAATGCCAAGTAATACGAAGAAATTTACATCTTTGCTAAGCTTTGGCTCGTCTTCTTGCATTATGTGTAATACCATACAGTAGATAGCTTCAGAAATTGAAAAAATTACTAACGGTACACTATTATTAACCCTACATGTTTATATTCAAATCATTTTCATAAATAATTTTGAATGATAAAAATCAAGAAAATTGCAAATGGAATAATACTATAATCAGAATCGCTTAATGGTCCTTTGCGTTCTTCTAATTCTAACATGACTGTATTAATTCTAATTTCAGTCTTAGCGCGTTGTTAATTTTTATTTAATTCAGTATACTTTTTCGTCAATTTCACCACTTCTGGCATTTTTTTGAGAAAATATACCTGGCAGAATTCCTGTACATACGTGATAATACGTGATTTAAAAAAAAAAAGAGTCATACATTTTGAATTCATACGCTAAACTTGTAATTTTTCACTTCTTCGAGATAAATTATAAAACTTACTTGTTTATCGTAGATGTGTACAATATTGTTATTGGTGGCTAAACATGCAAAATGATGTAAAATAACAATAAATTATAATTATCGATGAAAATATGAGAATTTTGAAATGATTAAATAACTGTTGGTTTTTCTGAGACAAACAGAAAGTACTTTATGTTGTTGTTTTTCCCTTATTACTTACATTTTCTTCTAATTGTTTAACCCTTTCTTCAAAATGTCCAATTTCTTAATTTTTTATCGTTAAAGTTTCACTTGATAGTTCGTCGGAGTAAAAACACGTTTAGTTGTACACATTCATTTGATTGAAGAATTATTTAATTTTGAAATTAATTAAGTAATAAATTATTCTATCATATAACTTACGTATAGGAAAGGTTTTGCGATCATATTCCTCTTCATCATTATTGAATAATTTTGTTTCCGTTCTGAAGGGGAGTTTCATACCATCGTGGACGCTTTCATTGAAGAGAATTGATGCTAGATCGAAGGATGGATTTTATTTATTGCTATTAAAATAATTGTTTTTATAGATATCATGAAGTAAGTATTTACGAGTTGGAGTGAAAAAATATGAAACCCATTTTGAATCTTCGCAAACTGAAGTAGCTGTACACAGTACCGATATATACAGCTGTGTAGCTGTAGACACTCATACGTAAATACCTATGGATGTCTTTACGGATCAAAAAATTATATCTCTAATCATATTTGTCATTAAAAATATTTTTTATCATTGAAGCAATGATGGAAATGGTATTGGTATATTATGGGATGTAAAGATTCTTACGACAGGTTTCAGAAACAAAATTGAATGGTATTTCGATCACAAGTACGATAACATATTTTAGAAATTTCATGCTCATTTTCTTGGACTAATTTCTGACTATACACAGCCACACGTACATCACTTTATCAGTGAAGCAAAATTACGAAACGCGATTTACATTTATCAGGTTATCCTCTTTTTAATGAGGCAGTAACATGAAATGGATTAATTTTTCAAATGATTGAAGTATTGATGCCTTTTCCCATTGATGTGTACTGTAGATAGGCAACATCTATGATAGAATACTCATTCCAGTATTTTAGTGATTCACTATTCACTATTCAGTTTTTGCTCCAAAGATACTATATTATTTCAACAAAAATAATAAATACATTACGTTTTAAATAAGCAAATATTCAAACAAATGAATACCCAGTGGAAGAAGAAACTTTGTGCAAAGTAATTATGTACTTAATTACTTAAAGCGACAGGGTCTTCAGTAGAGAACATTGAATAGGGTTATAGTAAGTATTATAAAGTTTTCATTAAAAATATAAAATGCAACAATAAAAATTGCAAAATTAAAAATGAAAATATTTTAGCGCAAATATTGCGCATGCGCTTTATCATTTGTTTGAGATTAGGAGTCATTTATCCCATGCTAAACGATTTTGGAATTTCTGTTTTTTTTTTTCTACGTTATTTTATGTAAAAAATTCAATTCAGTTTTAGTATAAATTCAATCTGTCATATTTTCGTATAATGTTGAAAAAATTGTAAAAGCTGTCTAATTTTTGTGTGGAATTTGGAATGTACAAAATTTGGTTTATTTTTGAAAAAGTTTTCGTTCATACAAGAAAATGCCACTCATTTGTCATTCATTCGTTACGTCATCACTATTATTTCGTTTTCTGTTTTCTAATTCGTCGCCACCATTTTCCATTTTACTATTTCAGTCAGTTTTGATTCGAGCTTCGCTTTGCGGTGGATATCCGGTTTCGCGCGAGCTCCGTGTTACTGGAATTCAAGACATTTCGCGTGTTCGGAATTATTCAATTAATTCGAATTAAAAATGCTTAATTAATCTATTTGTGATTTTAGAATATAATACGTATAAGTTTTATTTTTGTTCAACCTAAAAATATCATTTGTGCGTTTATTGTTGCATCTGAATGGCAGTGGTGAGTCGAGTTTAAATGCGCTGAAATATTCGAAATCACTTGTGTTGTGCGTGCAATTTGTCTTATGTTATCGTTTGAGATTTCTTATGGAAAATGGTAAATTTAAAGTACTAAGTAGTCTTATTTGCTTGGTATATCTTTCCAATTTTTTCTCATTCGTTTTAATTTAATATTGGTGCGATATTGTGTATCGAAGAACGATAACTGTCAATATGGTTGATGAAAGCAGTACCATGGTAAGTCTTTTGTCCGGTGGTAAACCTTATCTCATTTGCATTATCGCATCTCTCGTAGCATTATAATAGTTGTTTTGGTGGTGGTGCTTGTATTGATTGATTATAAAAGATGATTCATGATTGTAATATCAAACTTTATCCGTACAGTTGTTAAACATGCCTAATACAGACATTAATATTTGAATGTTGCATATTATATGGATATATATTTTCTTGGCATTATAGTCCGTTCCAATCGAGAAGAAAGTAAGTAAATACGCTCAATTTTGCAATTCAAATTCTCATTTTCAAAATGCAGTTTTTCGCTTAATTCTATTGAAATCCTGTAGTCAAAATGAAATAATAATAAAAATGGCCAATCACTGAAATGACAATAAGAATGTGCATTGTTTCAGGGATGTTTTGACTGAACAGCGAACAAAATTACTCATAAAAATGGAAGATTTTAGCTGCAGAAATGAACATATTTAGTTTCTTCTCGATTGGAACAGACTGTAGAGCATTGCGCCGTTAGAAATTTGATCAGCGACGACCAGCATTTATTGGCGAATGACAAAAAATGCCGTCACATTTTCTATGTACGTGCGCAGGAAATTCTGAGATTAACATAATTAACAAACTTTAAGTAAATCACTTTATTTTTGTTTCAAAAAAGAAACCAACATAATACGAAAGAACAATTTAAAAAACTATGTGAACGCTGGGTCAAGTATTGTGGAATTTTTTCCTCCCAGAACGGGATTGGGATTACCTTTCAGCGGTTGCTATGGGTGGTACTGGTACATGATATTGTGATTTTAAATTGGGTTGTATGGTATTGGTAGTTTCGTACTAATATTTTCCCAAAAATTCCAAAATTTTTCGGAATTTGGTACTGAGAATGGGATTAGTATTGAACCCTGATTTTGTATACATTTTGTAAAACGATGCAAATACGAGTCGTACTATAATAAAATTGCAGCGATGTTTCGCTGATTGTATCTTTTGCTCTTTATTAATAATATTTTTCCTTGATGAAAAATCGGTGATTCGGTTTAAATGTTGAAACTGAAAGTACGCATGTGCGTACCGGTTTGGAAAGCAAATAGATTACTTTGTTATTTTTAATTTGTTATGGGGTTAGCTTATGATTTTGATTGTCTATAAGTGACATTAGCTCATTATTATGTTGCATTTTCATGTATTTTATTGTTGTTCAATTCATAGTGGGTTGAAGTTATTATTAGTTTTGATTGCAGTATAGTTGAGCTAGGTATGCTCCAATTTTAAGTAAGTATCCATAGCCTTGTTCTTTTTATATGTACGCTCAGTACTAGTGTATCTTCATTAAGGTATCTAGTGTGTAGTGTAAATTAGGAGAATGAAGCTAGTGTTTGGTAATAGTATAATTACGTTAGTGGTATGCAAAGTGAACGATTACTAAGTATTACGGAACTGCGGTAATTAGAGTATCAAGCTGAAGATAAATGAAGGTTCATAATCTCTAAATTCACAAATTGCATTGTTTGTAGTGTTTCACTTTACAGGTCACTTTCGTATGTCATTTTTCTCGACCAAATAATTAATAATTCAATTGTGACAAAGATTTTTTTAACTGGTTAAAAATTTCTTAGTAAAAATTCAAAAGAACATTTGTTTCTTAATAATGATTCTCGTGTCAATAATTTTTGGCGAAAAGATGTATGTTTGTTTTTTCTTTTGTTTTTTATTTGTTTTGTTTTTTCATGTCTAACCAAAAAGTGACTAATTTAACTAACTGCTTAATCTAATCGTTCTTCTTTGTAATCACAATCGAATTAGTAGTAAATATGTAGTTAGAAATGTTTTACCGAAACTTTTAATTCAATTTCCACCTTATTTCGAATCTGTTTACAGAAATATGGCGAATGTAAGGACGGTCATCTTCACGCAATTCGGTGTCAATTTTTGATAAATCTATTGAACATGCCGCACGAACCGATGAGTTACATGTTCCATAGAGAATATACGAGTAAAGATCGGGTCTTCGTATCGGATACGTTGAAAATAGCTCTTTTCGAATGTCCGAATAATTTCGTATACATGAATAATTCCCCATTCATTTCGTCTCAGTCAAGCTTAACCGACGATGATTCGGCCAAAAGCGCGATGAACTATTTCGATGAAAATCTGTTAAATACGATGAAAGTTAAACACGACGAAATTCTAAACTGTTTCAGAATCGAGACGGATAAAATAATCGACAGTTTTAGTCAACGATTTATCAACTTGCACTCGGAAGTGGATAAAATAACTGAAAAAATTAACTCGTGTAAAGACGAATTGGGCCGTTTGACAGATGAAATTCAAAAACAAGCCAGTACAGCTCAAACGCTCAAGAAAGCGAAAGATAAAGAAACAGACGACGAAGAAGCCAACTTGTACGGTAGTTCGGAGACATTAAACGCCGAAATACGAGCAATCAAAAGAGACAGAAGGAAAACATTTATAGATTATTTGAAATCAGGTCCGGGTATTTCGCAGCCTATAATTTTTCCAGTATCGCTGAACGGATACTCGGTTATGGCAGCTCATGATCCTCGTGTACCCCATTCCATCGTATCGATTGATTTGTTGCGACCCGAAGATCGTTGGGAAGAGGTTCCGGAGCACGTTTTCTTAATACCGTGGAGAAGACGTAAACTACAAAGCTGCGACGAATGTGGTTTCACTACCATTAAGATTAATGGCCATTCGTTATCGTTTGAGATTTTGGTCAGCTCGTATTGGACGCGAAAGGTATTGTTGGGGGCTAATTTCAGTAAAGCGTATGTGGATTCTGTCGACGAATCTAGGATGAAAATTAGACTGTTCGACGATAGCAGTTGTTCCTTTAATACCGGATTCGAATGGTTCGAATCTGCCAGAGGTAATGAGGTATAAATCCTGGTTCGATGTACTTCGATTGCTGACCTTTTTTTTAAAAAAAAAAAATCTCCGGTAAATTCCAAATTTACGTTCAATTTTCATTTTCGATTCATGATTCTATAAATAAAAAATTTGGAAATTGTCTTTAGTTTATAGATTTTTCATATTGATAGTTTTACTTTTTGATGAAGATTACGAAGTTGATGTATTATTTATCATGATGAATTTTCAGAGATAAAATTGATTTATTTCAATATTTTTAATGATAGTCCATTTGGTTCAATGTGTTTTAAAGATGTTGGACTTTTTGTACATTTTAATGTGCGGAAATCAAAATTCATGTTTAAAAACATACTTATTCTGTTTGTTGTTGTTTTTTAGAATTTAAATTTAATTTAGACTGCTGAGCAGGTTTAATAATTTAGAGTGATTTTAACGAATATCTGATGAAATTATCAGACTAAATTTTACTTCTATAGTCATTATTACTTAAAAAAAAAAAAATAATAATAATGGAACGATGTAAACGATATAATTTAATAACGATTTTTTCTTCGTAAAGATATATTAGTAATTCAAGGTGGATTGCAATTTGTGTTTTTCTTTTTCAGCTTTATGTTAGAACTGAATATATGCGAAAACTCATAGAGTCAATGAAATCAACAAATTATAATAAAAACATATACATCAAAATGCATATGAACAATTTGCTTTCAATAAATTTTCATTAATGTAAAAGCGATGATACATTAAAAATAATACAAATCATAGTGGAATTTTTTTAATTGATAGGATATCCGATTTCTTGAAAAGCAGTATTGCATACATATCACTGGATAAAATACTATTTTCATGTAAGTTAAATTAAAAGTAGAGAATAAGATTTTATTTCTAGTTATAAAAATAAAGTAATTTTGGAATTGAAATAGATGAATTGTTGGAAAATTTTTCAGAACTATTCATCTTCAATTTTTTATTTCAACTAATTTTTTCTCATTAGTCTACCTAATTTGTATCATTGATAATGTTTTATTCCATTAGAATAATTATTATATTATCTCAATTTCTACTAAAATGATGCAGTTTGTCACCTAAGTAAATTAAATTTCTACTTGTACAATTTGCGTTTAAGAGATTAATACATTTATCTATAGTTGAATGATATATTACAATACTTGTTATACTTACAACTATTTCTATAATAGTTATATTGTAATAAAAAAAACGGCATAACTCATAATATGCATTAATTTCGCTGAAAATAAATTCATTTGGATGCGAATTAGTATTGTAATTTATTGTGAGTGGGTTAACTAGTGTTTCATTTAATCAAAATAGTTTATATTCTGAATAAAGTAAGGGGCCCTCTATGATTTTTTTAGTGAACCGTGGTCGGGGTACAGGTAGATATTGGAGTGATCAGCTGAAACCCTAAAAGGCACATCTAAAATCTATACAAAATCTGTGTACTAAATTACAACCTGCTAGATCAAGTTGGAGGGGAGTTATGCGAGGAACAAATTCAAAAAATAATATGGAAAACTGACCTAAAAGAATATTTTTTGCAACTGTGAGGGGGTGCTATGACGCTGAAAAGTGGAAACCCCAAGAAGGCGCCTGAAGGACTTATACTGCATCTACATATTAAATTTCAACTTCCTAGTTCAATTTGGAGGGGAGTTATGCGAAGAAAAAACTCAAAACGTGAGAAAATCTGCCGAAGACTCATATTTTGAGGCTGTAAGGAGGAGCAAGTGAGTCTGAAAAGTCAAATACCCATAAGATCCACCTACGGCCCCTACTTGACGTATACACCAAATTTCAGCTATCTACCGTACTTTGGAGAGGAGATCAGGGAGAAACAGTCTTTTTTCGAAGTCAGAAAGGGGAAAAACTCCCATATCTGTCCTCCTAATTGACCTAGCAGGCTGATTTTTGGTTATATTTTGCAACTTCAGATTGTCTATCGATTGGCTCAAAAAGGCACACTTTTTACGGTTTTAGCCCCTCAGCACCCCCTTCCTTAAATTTAGGTTTGACTGAATTTTGATCCGAGGTTAACCCCTTTCCAGCGTATCAAATGAGCAAATAATTTTTAGTTTTGATGAAGAAAAAAATTGAAAATAAGAAATAAAAATAAATATCTGACTTGGGAAAAAATGATCAAATGGTCTTTTAGGTTCCCCATCCCATTCCCCTCATCCCTTATAAGTTGATAGATCACAGTAGTCTGGTTTTCATGTACAATATGACATAGAAAATGAGGCTAATAAGTCTAATTGAAATTAAAAAGCATTAAATTTCTTATTATGATAGGTTATGTTGTCAGATGTTTTCCTATAATCATAAATCATAAAGAGTTGGAGAAAAAGTGTGAGAAAATTGAGTAATTTTCTTTGAAGGCGTTGAATTGAGCGTGTGGATTTTTGAGAACGATTATTGTTGAATTTTTTCATTCAATATCTTTCCTCTATCTCACCTCCGGCAAATGATATCTGCAGTTACAAGTTAAGTAGTCAAATTATTATGAGAAATTAGTAGTCTTTATGAATATTTATTTCATAAATATGACAGAATTTTCGAAATTTTGGTTCTTCAACCTTCCTCTCTTTATGATTCATGTTGGTTTAAAGGATTAAGATTAGAAATCGAAATAAACACCCCTAAAAATCTACGTTGCAATATTCTTACCAGAATTTTTGAAACTTTGGTCCCTTGGTTTCTACACACTTTCCCTATAGGATTCCCTTTGAAAGATGAATCACGAAAATCGATCCATATAAAAGGTCAGAGCAGATTTGTTGATGTTCAGAACATAACAATTTGTTAGAAGGAAATTTCATGCTCCTTAATTTTTATTACAGTCATCTTTTGTGTACATTACCATGCAATATAAATCGAGATATTTGCAAAAATTTGATTTTTACCCTCCATGAAATTTCAACCTTCTTTCAGTGTATTCTTCCTCATAAAAGGTCCACCTTAAAGGACGACAACTTTGCTTTTTAAGCTGGAAGCCTATGTAGGTCTCGACATATTGTAAGAACAAAATTTTCTCCACCTCGAAAAGGCAGGTCTTTAGCTTGGAATTTTCGTAGATAGGACTATAATTGAGTAACAAAATAGACACTGTAGTGAATTCAAATTTTCTTTGCTAAAAAAAATAGCAACATGTATATTTATGATAAAAAAATAACAATAGAATAATAATAAGAATAAAAACGGAACAATTTATTATTAATGGTTGAAATATTCTCCAATATAACCCAAAGCTTTGATTTTTTTTTCATTGAAAATCCAATCACCTAGTGTTACTCCAACTTCTACCAAAATTGAATAATACGGAAGTATTTGTCATTGTAGCCAAATATTTGATATAAAATTTTATACGTGACATTTTTGTTAAATATGGAGAACCTCGAAAAAGTAATACAAAATATAATTGATTCTACAGGGTGATTCGGCTTTGTTCCACAATACCTAACCAGAAGGTAGCCCCATACTACCTGAGCAAAAAAGTTTATGTGCACACAGTACCTATCTGCTTATGTTGAGGAATGAGGGAGATCCAAAGTTTGTAATGGTAGCAGAGTGGAATTTTTTTTTCTCAAAAATATGGAAAATTCAACTATGCCAGACAGTTCCTTTAGGTACTTCGTTTTCAAGTAGGTATTCTTCTGAAAATGAGTCAGAAATTTTAATTCTAAAACATCTGTTGTGAAGGAAGTTTATCACAAAGTGTAACATGTTTCCTTGAATGATCCAGGAATGCAGAGTTTTAATTATTTTGAATTTCCAAATGGTGTCGAAGGCTTTGTGAATATCAAAGAATATGGAT
>FIZR01007633.1:0-12707 GCA_900060175.1 Ferrisia virgata
CACCTATTCAGTAAGTAATAAGTATTCATTTTTGAATGGTTTTCCACTTATTCTACTCATTCTACATATTCTACATTTTACATTTGGTTATTCTACATCTTATTATACATTTTACATTCTACATGCCAACCCTGACCAAAAGGCACTTCTAAGACCCCTATTAAATGTACGAACCAAATTTCAACTTCCTAGCCCAATAGGGGTGTGGGGTGGAAGATTTGCGAAGAACAAACTCAAAAAATAAGGAAAGACCACATTTCTGAGATGTAAGGAGGCGTAATGGATCTGAAAAGTTGACACCCCAAAAAGAACTTCTTCTATGGTCCATACTAAGTCTTCGTACCAAATTTCAACTTTCTAGCTCAATTTGTAGAGGAGATGGGAAAGGAAAAGCTTTTTTCCAGGTCACAAAGAGGAAACCCCCTCATATCTCCCCTCCTAAGTGACTCCGGTGGCTGATTTTTGCATATGTAATGCAACTTCGGATTGTTCGTCGATGGGCCCGGAAAGGAACAATTTTTGCGATTTTATTCCCTTAGCACCTCCTCCTCCAAATTCGGGCACTACTGAATTTCGACTCGAGGTCATCTCCGCTGCAGGCTATCAAATGGTTTGCCAATCAAAGCCTATTCCTTAAACGTGATCAATTTTGGCCTGTGTCGAGCCGAGAAAATAAGTTTTCAGTTTTGGGAAAACGAAATTAAAACGTGATATGGCCGAAAACGGGCCAAATTGTTTTCTGTGGTCCCAAAACGGATTTTGTTGGTATTCCTCGCCCCTCATCCGCCATAGGTTGGTAATAGTCTGTTTTTCATTGACAAAACATGACATAGAAAAACAGACCAACGATTAAAAAATTATGTTTAGTTGATTAAATTTTTTTAATCGGAACATACCTTACATGACGTCATCATTAGGAGGAGGAGAGAGGAGGAAGGTAAATACCTTGCAAAGCCATTTTTTTTACACGTAAAAATTGATTTCAGCTTGTATAAAAATAGTAAAATTAAACATTTGGAGCTCTTGGATGCTCTAAATTGAAGTATTTCGAGAGAGAAAGAGACAGGCAATTCTCCTTTTTTTGACTTTGAAAAACATTTGATGGTTTCTCATCTTCTATTTCGGCTCTATTTCGTTTTGAAGGGCTGAGAGGATACTTGCGGTCAAAATGAATGGATTGGTGCTTGTATATTCCGTTGTGACCATTTTTACTCAAATTTATTCATTTTTACGGTTTTCACTCAAAACAAAACCAGCTTTAAATTCATATTCAGCTTGTCAAATTACCCCTATTTCGACATTTTATACGATAATTTTTCGTAAATTTTAAATTTCAGATTTTTTGTATGATTTTTTTGAAAAAATCATGTCACTGGTAGGTTCTCACAAATTGAGACGAAAATTGCTTTTTGAAAATTTGAATAAAATGAAAGCAAATGGTGTCCAGATCGGAATTATTTCTAAAGACTTACCAATGAACTTAGTTGGTTGAAACTTAATATGCAAGTAAAGGTATTGCTCAAAACGTGTCTGGAAGTGAAGGGTCTCAACTTTTCACCTTTAAATCATCCCATTGTATAACCAAAAAGTAGATTTTTTCGATATTTTTGAAATTTTGACAATCCGTGCAAGTCACCCTGATTAAGCTTTTGTCTAAAAACTTGGTGTGCCTTTTAGGATCTCCCCTGAAAGCTTATTTCACTTCCTAATTGCTCAAATTCAGGTCAACCTAGAATGTAATACATTTCCATCCAAATCTGCTCTTCTGTGGGAGTTTAACTCGATGATGACGAACAAATTGAAGTACGTCAATCTCAGTTTTCGTGGGAGGAAATGCAAGTATCTAAAAATGTACTTACTGTTTGAAAACTCGATAATATCTATGGGATGCAAAACCTCTTATGTAATTAATCGAGGTCATGGAAAACCGAAAAATCTAGATCTGAAAGCGTGGCAACGCGAAGCTTTATATTCGATCAACATGGTACGTGACACAATCGTTCGTAAATCTATGCCAACTCATTAGTAAAACATGAAATTTTCTTAGAAATTGGTCGAATAGTTTCTGGAAAATTTGCATGCAATTCACACCACTTAACGGTAAAACTTGGTCAATAATGGACTGAATATTTAACAAAAACCTTGAACGTTTTTTTCCAAATAGTAATTATTTATTACGTTTACTTATTCATTTGAATGGTTCACCTTTTTTTTCAATTTTTCCAACCTATTTTGTAATTTTCTTAGTAAAAAAAAAAGCTGTGAAATCAAAACACGTATTTATGAATAATGAAGAATTTCCATTTTTGCACCTGAATTAATTTTCTTTTACTTATAATAGATTCGATTCGAGAATAATTTTCATATTTTTTGTCACGAAAATTTTCGTCATGTGTTCCAACTTTTGTGTTGAGTTTCATACATTCGAGAGGGATATTGCAATTTTCCTGGCTCCACTGTTTTTAGCCTGATTTTCTATGCCATATTGCCAATGAAAACCAGAGGGAATACCATCAAATTCCGTTTTGGGGTCCTGGAAGGCCATTAAAACAATTTTTGGTCATGTTAGATATTCATTTTGATATTTATTTTGTTTTTCTCAAACATTAAAATTATTTACTCTGCTCGATACTGACTAAAATCGCTCCAATTCGGTCAATCGGCGCAGTTTGACGGCGGATTAGATATGCATGAGTGGGGATGACCTTAGGTCAAAATTCAGTTCTCGCCTATTTTGGAGAAGGGGGCACTGAGGGCCCAAAAACACAAAAGTTGTTTTTTTTTGAGTCAATCGGTAGAAAATCTAAATTTGTATAACATATCCAAAGATCAACCTCCTAAATCAATTAGGATAGGAGATATGGAGGGGTTTCTCCTTTTTTGACCTTGAAAATGGGCTGTTCCTCCCCTATCTCCCCACCAAAATGAGCTAAGAAGTTGAAATTTGGTATGTACATTCAGTAGAGACCCTACATGTGTCTTTTAGAGGTCTCGACTTTTCAGCCCCATTGCACCCGCTCACAGCCCCAAAAATTCCATTTTTTGATCGTTTTTCCTTATTTCTTGAGTTTGTTCCTCGCATAATTCTCCTACAAACTGAGCTAGCAACTTGAAATTACCCATTGCCTCCCCACCCTCTCCACCCCCACAAGTCTTGAATTCGTTTGGTTGTTTTTTCTAATTTCTAATTTTTGTTCCTCGCATAAATCCCCTCCAAATAGGACTAGCAAGTTGAAATTAGGTATATGCAGTGTGCCTTTTAAGATTTTCATCTTTTTAGCCCCATTGAACACTTGCCATGCTGAATGTTGATTAGGAAAAAAGCATCGCAATCTCATAATCGTAACCCACTTGCTACATTTAATATATGAAAAATATTGGGACAATTTCGGTGCCAAAACGAGAGAAATAAAAAAATTAAAGCACTTACTGACGAAAGAATCGTACATACAATACCTTTTATATGTTTCATACTTGGTTGTTTTGTCGACACGAATATCGAATGTTCAAAATATTGGAGAGCGATTTCTTGGTAATTTAGCCTTTCAAAAGCTTTTTTTCTATATTGTATATTTTTACTCTATTGTTCTGCTGCGCGATTTTCGATACTTGATAAAGAAAGATAGATTTTTGTGTCCCTTTTATATTCTTCTTAAAAATGGAGTTTACTTTTTACAAAACTGAAGATGATGCGAAAGAAGAAAGAAGCGAGAGAAATTCAGTACGGATAATAGAGAATTCGGTCAAGTATATTGTAATGGAATTCGGGTTTATGTTGATGGGCTTCCTTTTAGCTTCTATTTACGTAGGTAGGTAGGTAGGTAGATGTAGGTATATACTTTGGTATGACGAGATGAGAAAATCGTAGACATGGAAGCGAGGAAACTTATTTCTGAAAAATTTGCAAAAAAATATTTATCTATACAATTTCAATCAACCAATCAACTAATCATATTTTCGACCTAATGATGATAGTGACACGATGCACATGAGCTACACGAGAGCGAAGATAGCATACGCCAAAGGGCCAATGCAGTATGCACCATGCACTGTTGTGCAGTCTGCAGCGGAAAAGCTGGGAGTTGAAAAAATAAAACAAACGACGAACGCGCTCTTTGGAGAAGTTTAATAAAGCATTTTAGGTTAGGATAAATGGTGAAAATAAAGGAGCCGGCTGACATATTATTATGGCTTTGCAAGATGACAACGTTTTTATTTTGTGTACACGTATTAACGCCGCCGCACTGTACCACCATCGTATCGCGGCTCGCGGCAGGCTGCTGCGGGCTCTCTTATACACACGTTTACAAATATTCGGTTGTTGTCGTTTGTGTATGTGTATTTCAGTTCAATAAGAAAGAAACAGAAGGGAGTTCTCTTTTTTTTTTTTTTTTTTTTTTTTTTTTGTCAAGGGAGTCGATGGTAACATCCGTTTTAAAATGGAAGAAATGATAAGTATATATACGTTGCGGGTTCTCAAAATGTTACCATAATCGTAATGGATAATAGGCTTATAACTGGTCCGGTAAACGAATCTACATAATCGATTAATCATGCCCTCTAGGTTATAGGTAGTAAGGTATAGGTAGCCTGGAGGGAGATGAGATCTTGCCAAAATGCAGGTATAATTTTGTTTTCATTAAAACTTAGGCATTCGAATGATGAAAATTCGACCCTCGTTTTTTCCCTTTTGTGTAGCGAAATAGATGAAAGGAAAATTTGCGTTTTTATTCGATTATTTCTAGAGCGACTTAGGAGATGTGAAGTAAAACTTTCCCACTTATAAGTACGTACTAAAACTTTAAAACGTTGGAAAATGATCATTTTTCATTATTTGAACCCCAAGTTTTCTCTTATTTAAATTTTGTTGCGGACAGATTATTAGGCCTATATGCACATTCGAGTTTCTAAACCATTTGTATATAACTTTTACAAATCTGTATATCACCACCGTTGTTTGATATTTCAGAGCATTTCGAATGGCGTAGTCTTTCTTCATTCGATGATTTTAATGAGAAAACTTTTTCATTCGAACAAATTTTCAATATCTTTTTACATTTTTTTTATAAAGAGTAGAAAATTAATAGGAAACTATAAAACGAAAGATCTTACATTCCTCTGAAGATTTTATGTGCAGCGTTTTCCGCGAAGTTTAGTTCATTGACCAACAAGAGTTGAATTTTGTAGAAATTTTTTTTGTGATTTTGAAAAAAAAAAAAAATCGAATGTTCATTCTATATCGAAGTAAATCGAAGCTAGACTTGAATTTTGTAATATTTGCTGAAATTTTTTTTTTTTTTTTTGGTGGTACAGGAAAGGAATCAACTGTTTGGGAAATGAGGAGTGAGGGGAGGTCGTCAAACTGGTTGACTTTGTATGCTCATATTTCGAGATTGATTGAACCTGACATAGATCTGTTCGCACGGTTTAGTAGATAGTTAAAAAAAGACTTGAAATCAATGGTCAAAATTTTGAAAGCTCAAAATTGAACTTTTAAAATGGAACCAATTTAATTAGCCTGATTTTCTATGTCATATTGTCAATGAAAACCTGGCTATTACAGTCTTATCGACCAACGACGGTTGGGGAGGGGAATATTAAGAAAATTCTTTTTGGGTTCATAGACGACCATGAAGACAATTTTTGGCCATGTTAAATATCTATTTTTATTTTTTTTTGCCCGGATCATTAAAATCATTTAATCGGCTCGATACTGACCAAAATCACTCCAATTCGATCAATCGGCTCAGTATGAAGGTGGATTAAATATATATAAGTGTTGGGTCAAAATCCAGTTTTTCCCCATTTTGGGGGGAGGGGGGGTGCTGAGAGGCCAAAAACACAAAAATTTATCATTTTCAAATCAATCAACAGAGAACCCAAAGTTGTATAACATGTTCAAAAATCAACTTCCTAGGTCAATTAGGAGGGGAAATATGAGGTTTTTTTGCCCTTTGAAAAAGGTTACTCCTCCCCTACCTGCTCAACAAACTGAGCTAGGTAGTTGAAATTTGGTGTGCACATTTAGTAGGGGCCTTACATGTGACTTTTATTGGTCCCAACTTTTCAGCTCCATTGCACCCCCTTCCCCCGCCACAAATATATGGTTTTTTGATCAATTTTTTTCTATTTTTTGATTTTGTTCCTCGCATAACTCCCCTCGAAATTGGGCTAGGAACTTTAAATTAGGTATGTACATTCAGGAGATACCCTAACTAAATGTATCTTTTGGGGGTCTCGACTTTTCACCTACGTTGCATTCCCTCACTGTCCTGCATTTGTGGTAATCAAAAACTGCAGTGATACGAAAATTGAAGCATCTTAAGGGTAGTAGTCACCAAGGTGAACAACAGGTTATATTGGTCAACTTCGTAAGTTGCCCTGCAAAAGTGGTACACATTTTTCAAATAATTTTTGGTGCAACTTACGAAGTTAGTTCATTTAACTTTTTTTGGCCTCCTTGGTGAATACTATTTGTAGGATACTTTAATTTTTCTTCTAAACTCAATTCTTGATTTTAGAGTTTTCATAATTTTGTCATCTTAAAATTTATTCATTTCTTAATCCAAGTTCAATGTACAAAATTAGTCCATTCACCTTCTTTCGTCAGCTCAGTACTTGATTTTTAATGAAATTTTAAGATTTTGAGCGTTTTAAATTTGGCAGCATACTTGACTCTAAAATCAGGAGATTGTTGTAGTTGTTAAACTGTGTATGTTTCATTACTTCACCACTTAGGAGAAATAAATACGCGGAGCTCTTGGAGCGATCCGTCCTCGACACTTCTGACCAACTTTTTATCACGTTGTAAGATGTTATTTGAGCTGCTTGGAATAGGATTTAAATAAATAGATACCTATTTGCAGTGTCGTACAATAACCGATTTCGAGGGGAAAGGGGGGGGAGATGTGATGAAAATTCTATCTGAAAATTGACAAATTTTATAGCCAGGGTGAAAATTTTAAAGTTTAGGAGTCGAAAAATTAAACCATGCTATGACGGGTATCAAAATAAAGGTATTTTCAAGCTGAGTATGAAAAATTTAATACATTAAATGATGACTGGTATTGGAGTACATTAAAAAAGAAAAACATAAAACAAAGTTCATTTCTTCAATTTTGTAAAATACACAAATTTGCTATGAAAATTGCTCGATCTTTTTTAATTTGAATATTTCCAGCAGCAGTTCAGAAACTCTCCGATTTTTCCATGTTTTCCAGAAACTGCACACCATGTATAAGTTTTCAACGTCCTGGTAGAGGGCTTTAAGTGGTCTCAGAACAAACCGAAAATGCGCTAGATAAAGGCAGAAACTCAAATAGCATCTTTTTAGTTACCATTTTTAGGGGATGTAAGTGACGAAAAACTACGTTTTTTTTTTTCTCGAAAATTATCCTACTTTGAGCAACCATAGTTCCACCCCTCTTTGAGCTAGGCGCACAAAACTTCGTACGGTGGGGTTTCAACTCAAACCACTTTCGTGAGTTTGGTCAAAATCCGAAGTACGTTTTTTTCCCCCACTCCAACCTACTGTACATAATAAGACCAATTTATGATCTTACATATAGGTCTAGGCGAAACCCATATCTACCTAATTAATTAAAAAATATATTGGAATAGAAATTCTATATTTTTTATAAAATAGACGCCTACACTTCTCACGTTAATTCGCCATTGTGTTTGTTCGTATGCACCGCTGCGGTGTTCTTCGAACCGGTTACAAAACCATCAACAGGTATTCACGATACGGAATTTGAAACGTTAAATCTCAGCTGACTGGTTCGCCAAAGTAAGCAAAAAAAATGAGAAAAAAAAACGAAAAAAAAAAAAAACACTACGTACATGTGTTGTGTATATAAAAATACACATAATACAAGTCGGTATGTAATGTATGTACGTAGACGTACGTATTCATGTTTGTACATGTACGTGCAACGCATTCGTATATTTACATGTGCGTGTGTACTTGTAATTAGGTCGACGACTGTGTCACCCGTATAAACATATAAAATTATTATTTACTATCTACTTCTAACGGTTGTCGTTCAAGATTTACGCTTGAAAATTGCATTGGTTAATCGTTCTTCGCAATATTCAGTCGGTCAAAATAAAATACATATCTATAACCCAGTCACTCATTTTAGGTTGTTTTTGTACCGAACGAAAAACCGAATTTAACAATATTTAAACAAGATGCCCTCTCGTAACATATCAAATTCTGCATTCCATAACTCGTACACGTTACCCTTGCTTGGTGTGAAAATTTACACGTGAAAAAAGTTTTGTTTTCAAATTTACACGTATAAGCTCGAAATAAGGGCGTTGCTTTTTGAGCCAGAATGTCCATTAAGTAAAGGAAATACGCGAATTTCATATTCACGGAATGAAAAAAGGAGCACTCTGAGATGTTTTTTCTTGAACAATGGTAGGGGTACAGGTAGTTATTGGAGTGAATAGCTGAAACCCCCAAAAGGCACTTCTAACATCCATACTGCGAATCTGTATACCAAATTTCAACTCTCTAGATCAAGTTGGAGGGAAGTTACGTTATAGGAATACACTAAAAGAGTAAGATAAACTACATTTTCAGGGCTGTGAGGGGGTGAGTTGGGGCTAAAAAATCGAAATCACAACTAGCGTATCTAGGGCATGTATACTATGTGTATTACAAATTTCGATCTGCTCCTCACCCACTGATCAACTTAACGAAGAACTAACTCAAAGAATAAGAAAACACGACTAAAAAACTACATATATTTTTGAGGAAGAGAAGAGAAGAGTGGGGTGAAATGCGGCTACGAAATTCCGACCCCCCGCCCTCCCCCTGGACTTCTACTAAATATATGTATCAAATTTAAACTATCTGCGGAACGGTTTTTTTCAAGGTCAAAAAGGGAAAACCCCAGCATATTCTTCTCTCCCCCCACTCACCCACCAAATTGACCAAGTAGGCTGCTTTTTGAATGTCACACAACCTTTGGACTCTATATAGATTGGTTTAAAAACAAGCGATTTTTGCCCGTGAAAACTTTTCGACAAAAATTTTAGACAGGGGCCAAAATGTGTTTTTTCTTCTCTATTTTTTCTTTTTTCGCCAAATGTCGATAGAAATTTCACGCTTTTAGCCTTATTTTCCATGCCACATTGTCAATGAAATCCAACCTATTACAATCTATCAAATAATGGCGGTGCTGGATGGGGGGGGGGTCCGTTTTAGGGTCGTGGAAGGCCATTAAAACAATTTTTGGCCGTATCAGATATTTATTTTGATTTTTTTCCCGAACATTAAAATTATTTACTGTGCTCGATATTGACTAAAATCGCTCTAATTCGGTCAATCGGCTCAGTTTGGCGGCGGATTAGATATATATCAGAGGGGATGACCTTGGGTCAAAATTCAGTTTTGCCCCATTTCAGGGGAGGGGGTACTGAGAGGCCAAAAACACAAAAATTATTCCTTTTTAAGCTACTCGATAGAAAATCCAAATTTGTATAACATATCCAAAAATCAACCACCTTGGTTAATTAGGAGGGGAGATATGAGGGGTTTTTCCTTTTTTGACCTTGAAAAAGGGCAGTTCCTCCCCTACTTCCACACCAAAATTAGCTAGGAAGTTGGAATTTGATATGTACATTCAGCAGGGGTTCTGGATGTGCCTTTTGGGGGGTCCGAACTTTTCCGCTCTATTGCCCCCCCCCCTCACAGCCCCGAAAATATGGATGTGGGTCAGGTTTTCTCATTTCTTGAGTTTTTTGAGTTTGTTCGTCGCATAACTCTCGTACAAATAGAGCTAGGAACTTGAAATCAGGTATGTACATTTAGTAGGGGCCCTAGATGTGCCAATTTGCGGGTCTCGACTTTTCAGCCTCATTTCACCCCTTCACAGCCCCAAATATAAGGTTTTTTGGTTATTTTTTCTAATTTTTTCGAGTTTGTTCCTCGCATAATTCCCCTGCAAATTAAGCTAGGAGCTTGAAATTAGGTATGTACATTCAGTAGGGACCTTGGATGTGCCTTTTGAAGGCCTCGATTTTTCAGTCCCATTACACCCTCTCTCAAAGTGCCGAATTTCTAGTTTTTTGGCCGTTTTTTTTAATTTCTAATGTTCGTCCCTCGCGTAGTTCCCCTCCAAAATGGACTAGGAAGTTGAAATTAGGCACGCAGAGTCAGTAAGATGTGCCTTTTGTGGGTTTGACTTTCTAGTCCTATTTACCCCTTCCTATTCTCAGTTCTCATGATTGTAATATATCACGAAAATCAGGCTGAAAAAGCATCACGTGCGGTACTTTTTCTATATGTAAATTCTCGTAGATCATAGAAACACGGAAAATTTTTTTCCAAAATTTTTGAGCGATTTTCCCCTTGAATTATGGCGTTTTAAAAATCTCGAGCGTGCATTTTGTAATGAAATGTCAAAGGTGCGATGAAATCCCCTCTCCCCCCCCCCTAAAGCGTGCTATTTATCTATAAATACACCATAAAAATTTCAAAAAGTTTCGAGTAGTGGGACATTGTCGAATAAAATAAAAACTGGCCAACGGTGGTCGTGTTGAACCCATAAAAATTGGTCACATTTTCCTCGGTGCTCTCGTAGGAAGTATACAGTCCTGGTAGTGGGCCAAAAGTGGTCTCGGATTGAACCAAAAATGCGCTAGTAGACGTAGAAATTCAAATGACATCTTTTTAGCTCTGCAACCGGGGGTCGTACTTCCATTATTTTTAGGCGGTGTAAATAACAAAAAAGTAGGGTCGTTGCGATCGTATTTTCAGGATCTGTAGCTCCACTCGCCTTTGACCTGGGGGGCCCAGAATTTTGTATGGTGGGTTTTCAACTGAAAGTCAATCACCTCCGCGAATTTGGTCAAAATCCGAGATATATATATTTTTTTCACTGCATGTTCGGATATTGAAGAACGTAGAATACATATTATTATGATTAGCAGGATTGTAGCTTATACTGATAACAAAGTATTTCTAATCAAAAGCAAGCACGCGAAAAAACAGGTGTTTTATGACGCGACGTGTTGCTTTGATGGGCGCTAGATGATTTTCATAGGTTTTTTTTTTCCACGTGAGCATACCGCATACGTTTATGTCCATACGTATACTCGTATTCAACTTCCTCGACGGTTTGTGCATTATACGATAGCCTAGGTGTACGTAGTAAGATCGTATCGAAAATATCGTATATGTACGTATAATATAATTATATCAGATGGGCTTCCTTTGTGATGTGGTACCTGAAGGGGTTGTTGTTGGTTAACGTTCATGTATATATATATATACAGGTGATGTATTGCACCCTTAAAAGTGATCTACGTCATTCTTGCCAGTTCTCCCTCTTACACCTTTCTGCGATGCCTGTCGTCAACCTATAGTTTACGTTTATGTTCCACAAGCTCGTATCTAGCAATATATTGCACTGTATCTGTATGTTGTATGCATGCGACTTGATTAACGTGTAATAATAATCAGTCTTATTATAGTGCGATTCGCGAACTGAATCGTTGCTATTGGCTGCGTATAGTTTTTTTCTACCCTGTTCTCCTCGTATGCTGAACGCATTAGGCTCTACTCAGCTGTATACTACAATACGTAGACTGTCGATGTGTGTGTGTGTGTGTAGTGTGTACTGTGTACCTCTACCTGGTACTTACCTATGTCCTGTGTATATGTATATAGAGGCTCATACGTGTAAAGAGTATCTAAAAGATGAATTACTTCCCCTATGTGATTTTCTTTCTTTCTTCCTCTGCCTATACCTTCCTGTGTTCCCTTCTCTGTTGCTCTCTCATTCTGTATTTTTTCTAGATAATATGCTGCATTATATTACAGTGTATATGTATAGTACGTATATATATACGTATTGATTGAGGGGTGCGTTGTAAAAGCGAAAAGGATTTTACGTGAATAGTGCAGAGTACTTGAAAACGAGATTATGCCTTAAAGTATTAAGAACGCGGTTGTAATTTCACCATTTTTTTTTTCTCTCTTCCTTCTTGTTCGTGTTTTACGCTCGTCGCCGTATCTAAATTACATACTGGCCTTGGGTCTTTCTTATGTACGTATACGTTCGTGTAATCGTCTAGGGGAGAATTTTTAATAAGGCCAATACAGTCGTGTCGTTTTCGATACGACTTCCAAAGGTAAGCGATATTGATCTTGATTGAAGTCGCCGCTGCGTTTTTTTTTTTTTTTTTTTTTTTGGATTTTTTTTTTTTTTTTTTTTTTTTTTTTTTTTGGATATATATTTCTTTTGCAAATATGTAAACGTATCGTATCGAAATAATGCGTATGAGGTGCAATTTAATGGTTGTACTGACCGATGGTCTATATTATGGCGAGGTATCTCGTATATAGGCCTAAATATGATGATGCTTCTTTACTCCGTTGTTGTTGGTGGAAATCTCCTTGGAGTATGGATCGTGCAAATAGTAAGCGTTCTGAGGGAAATTTTTCCTGAAAATTTTCCCTGAAAATAAATTTCTAAACTTCTAGGCTTATATCATACAAAAGTTATCTGTTTTTATCCTATCTCTATCTGTTAGTTGTACCACACCAACATCTATAGACTTTCTAGAGGTTACCCAATACTCACTTAGTAGGTATTTCGTTTTTAGTCGCCCATCGACTTAGGTGACGTCACTGGCGGAGTTAGGTAATTATGTTTTTTGTGTAGTAAATGGAGGATTATGAATAATTTCAC
>FIZR01007634.1:0-18007 GCA_900060175.1 Ferrisia virgata
AAAAGGGGGGGGGGGGGGGGGGGGGGGTTCGTGACGTGACGTTGAATAATTAAATAGGGTCGCTGCAACTTCACTTCTTCATCAACGTAGAAGACATTTTCGCTGAGAAAATTGAATATTTTTCAAATAACTGCCGAATTACTTACCTCTGCCTGCTTATTTAATTGACTTAAATGCCTGAAATTTCATGAATAGGTGTCTGGAATTCACAATTTGGCTTACCTGAAAAAAAAGAAAAAATTAACAATCAATTTTGATATTAAATTTCTTACTGTCAGTCTTAGTTTATCCATTGTGTAGAGTTAAAAACATTTGAAGTAAACTATTTTCCACTGCTGAACTATGCACTGATATGCATATTGCCTATAGTTTGAACCTATAGAGCTAGAAAAAAATCATAATTCCAATCTATTCGATTTTTTTTGAAAAATCTAGCAGTTAGCAAAAAAACCTATTGATTTGTAGTTGAAAATTTTTTTAAGAACATTTTCATTTTTACTATGAGACAGCCACTTGTACGTAAATTCGATGTTGAAATATCTTCGCATTTTCTATCACACATTCGTATAAAAATAAAATAGAGCTAAAAACAAGTACCCGTGTAGGTAGGTATTGGTACGCAACTTCATGGGCACATATACCAATTCCAGTCACGTCATAAATGTTTGTCGCGCTGGCTTGGCACATTATTGGAAATAAAAGTTGAGTTTTTCAATGCGTTATACCACACATATTACACAGACAGACGAATACACCCGTTACACACCGCCATCGCCACCTACCTTCCATATCAAATAGGTAGCTTTGTATATAGGTATACCATTTACAATGCGCACACACACACATATACACAGTACATCAGCGGTATATCGAAAAGGACAAAGAACGAAAAACAGTCGAAAACGAACTAGGAGAGATGAAATGAAAGCGAAAGATTCGAAGAATAAAATATACACGACGTAATAACTTCGAGATTTACACGTTAATATTCCTCAAAATGTCGTATAAATTTCACGGTATTGCGCTCGGCAATTTCTACACGATTTCTAGCCTCGATTCCCAGTAGTGATATCTTCAGCCAAGTGAAAACTGCTGTCTCCGAATGATAAGGGACGTTATTGGGGAATTTCGTGCGTCTGTGTGAGATTTTCATTCGTTACTGTATAGGTAAAGATATGTATATCGCTGTAGCGACTCTGTATAATGTGTAGTGTGTGCAAGGTTTTTTTGAAATTCGTCTTGTTTTTGCTTGCCTAATGTTTAAAAAGAAAAACGTACGATCGACGACTGAAGACGACGATGAGCTAGCTCTTTTCATGCGATGTCGGATATTCCATTTATACCAAATTTGAAAGCATTATGCTATCGTGTGTATACAGGGTGTTTCGCTTCAGTAGTACTTCCTTCATACTACAAGTAGAGCAACTAAAGTTGGATGTGTGCATAATGTTTCTCCTATACTGATCATTGAAGGGGCAATGATACGCGGATCTGAATTTTTTTTTCCTAAAGTCATTTTCAAAAATTTCCAACTTTTTACCCGAAAATGCTAGAGACGCCCAGTTTGGGCCGAAATGTATCGTATACAGTGTAGTATTTCTAGTGAACAAAAAAAAAAAATTCGAAAAAGAAATTTCAAAGTTTTACCCTTAGTTTTTAAAAAAGCTCTTTTTAAGTATTCAATTGGAAATTTTTTCTTGAAGAAATAAGGTACCATCCACCATTTGGCATGATCATATTTTCTCCAAGTTTTGTATTTTTTCTGAATTAGTTCAGTGTTTCAGCAAAAAGCTGTTTTTGCCTAACTTTATATTTCTATGGAATTTTTTTTCTGAAAAAATTAAAAAAATTGTAAACATGAAATTTTTTTCCAAAATTTTTCAAATAACTTGGAGAAAATAAAATCATGTCAAGTGGCGCAGGATACCTTACTGCTACACTTATTAGAGCTTTTTCAAAAGTTTCTTGAAAATAACCTCAGATACTCGGGAAAAAATTATTAATACGTTTACCTTTGCCCCTACAATAATTAGAATAGGCAAAATATTACACATGTGTCCAACTTGAGTTGCTGTACTTGTGGTATGAAGGAAGTACGATAGAAGCAGAACACCCTGTAGTACTATCATAATGTAAAATCAAATAAGATTATTGCGGTCTGTTGACCAGGGACTGATACACTTTGAGGAGTTTGAAAAGTGCTGAGAAAAAAATTAATAATGATAAGAATTCGCTGTTGTCTCTGAAATACAACATATACCAAGGGTGGGCCAAATTTTTCTTTTTTTTGGAAATCTGCAAATAGCGAGATAAAAATAGTAGTGAAATAACCTCAAAATGATATAGAAAATGTTTTAGCTTTGCAACTCAATTTTTTAAACTTACAAAACGGACTCAAAGTTCGTTAATTTTCAAAAATTCAAAAAAATGTTTTTATACATTTTTTCCAAAAAAAAAATTATTACACATATTTATACTTAAAATTATCATCATTAATAAATTTTCACCGTTCCTAATTTTTTCATGGGTTTCTATAAAATGTCACCTTTTTTTTACATAAATTTTTTTAATTTCAAAAAGAATTTTTAGCAAAGTCACCCCCTCCGGCATCTCACCAGATGTCGAGTACAGTTATGCCATCGCCTAGATCGGTGAAATGGCTGGAGAAGGGTATGTAAACCTCTACTCCTTCCAGGATGAAAAACGTGAAAATTTGTTACATTTCTGCTGGATTTTTTTCACATAAAACACCTGAAAATAATCTTTTCAACTACTCAAAAAATTGTTTTTTTTTTTTAAATTTTGTCATTTTTCTAAATGACACTTCAAACAAGCAGTTTTTTTTTTTTAAATTAACTTCTCCTAACCACACAGAAAAAATACAGCGTCCCTCTGCTTCAGCAGCTCTCGGTTACACTAAAGTACATATTGTCAAAAAGTGGCAATCATTAAAAACACCTAAAAAAAAGGTAAATTATGAAAATTTATTAACAATAACAATGTTGGGTGTAAATACGTGTAATAATTTCATTTCTAAAAGAAATTTTCAAACGAATTTTTTTTCGATTTTTGAAAATTATGCCCAACTTGGCGGAATTGAGATTGGCCCAGTTTACAAATTGATTTCTAGCAGCTGATGAATCTTTCTTTCATAAAATAATCATTCAATATATTTGAAGAAATTTTTCTCGTTTACCCTACAATCCAAAAATTGTTGACTGAAAGGTAACAAATTTTGAAAATATTCCAGGTTCAAGATGACCATTCATTACATATTATACTGCTTAGCGATTTATTCATTGATATCACATTATTTTTTGAGTGGAATTATTATTTTGTTTCAGGTGCAGAGAGATTTTCATTAAATTTATAACGAATTAAACGTAATTATTATGAAGAAGAAATGTCTCCCTTCGAGCAGATTTGAGGCCGAAATGAATGGAAGCGAGAAGAAAAACCAATTGGAAAAAAAAGAGCGACACTGAGCCAGTATCATGAGGGTGAAGTACCTATAGACGATGAAGCAAGAAAGTAAACCAAGCAAGTCTTTTGTGTAAAAGCGTATCAACGTGCAGTCGTATAAATCTTTCAACGCTGCTGGAATCTATTAAAGCTGTCGGCCAGAGTATTTTAGTTTAGTGCGTAATAACGGGTTTTCTCGAATAGTGTGAGATATTTCTTCGACTCCGACTCTGCGGCGATAGAGAGAATGAAATACGTTGCGTAAAAGAATGCGTTTTGGAAATTAGATTTTTTTCTCTCCTTTTTTTTTTTTTTCACCCACTTCCGTATACTAGATTTAATGGGTGACTCGATAGTGGTTGTTAGTTGGTAACGTATAATAATATGGACTGTAGTAGAGAGAACGGTTATCGAATCAACCAACTTTGCTGCAAATGCTTACTGTAATGTGAATTTACCTTCGAGTTAAAATGGATGTTTCCTTCCATAGTTTAGGGAGTATAAAGAAAAAGAAATAAGCGAACGATGGGAGAAGTTAATCGTATTATCATTACATTGGTGGTTTGTATCATTCTTTAAGTAGCTAACAGAACAACTTTGTGTATCTATTTATACCTATGTTAACCTATACATAGCAGATACAATACTTAAAGTAGGTATTCTGTCAAATATTAACATCGAAAGATGTTTAATAGGATGTCTTGGAACAGCAAGAGCGTCAGATTTCCAGCAAACTTCGACGATGTTCGGAAAGTATTCGGGATATTGAAATATGGTTAGTCGTAGTCTACGTTTACGCACAACAGTTACCAGTTGTTATTGACAGTATTGAAATATGCCTTATTAGTGGTGTTTTTCAAACTGCTAAATGCAAGTGAAATGGTTTTGTACAAGATGCAAAAGCAGAGTAATCAATTCAGCATCGAATAAACATTTGTAAAGTGTAGGGGTGGCAACCATCTGAAAAATCTAAAATCCTCAAGTTCCTAAATCCTAAAAACCTTGAAACATCCTAGTTTCAATGATTTAGAATCCAAATCTATCAAAAGTCAAAATTAGCAAAATCAAAATCCAAGCTTGAAATTGAAATCCACGCAAGAATGAAGTGAAAAAAATTATTCTGATAAATTAGAGAAATTGCACGTATTTAGTGTAGATAAATGGAAAATAAACGGTGATACTGCAAATTATCTCATTAAATTCTGAAAGTATGAAACATATAGTGGGAATTTTTCAACAACCCCTGAAGAGTAATTGTATTTTTTTTTTTTTTTTTATCTTTGATTTGTTGTGGGAGAGTGATGGAGAAAATTAGGCACTTGAAAGGGTACCAACAGTTATAAGACTGTTCAATCTGCCCCACTGCTGAAGTTTAAAACTAACCGATGGAATTTGGTTCTTATGACATGAAAACCTTGTGGTAAAAATTTTGTTTCTTCAATTCTCTCCTACTACTTGTTATAGACCAAGATGTTACTTTTTTACCTTTTAATTTGAGGATTTTTATTTTTGTCAATTTTCACCTAATTTTTTTCAAACTTGCGTAGGTGGTAGACAGTACCAAAGGATATTTATGGTTGGTTTGAAAAAAATTTTCGACAATTTTTTCAACGCGAAACGTGTGTTTGAAAACTTTAAATCCAGTTCTCTACATAGTTTTAGGGAGGCAATTCGGAAAATATTCTGTATCATGTATTCAGTTTCTATGTGTGCAAACTGATATTTTTTCAGAACTTTAAAAATGGAGGAAGATTTTGGAAAACTCGAAAACCATTTTTCCACCACGTTTTTCGTTTATAAAATAATCATTTTTGGTCAATTTTTTTTCTCGTAATAATTACATTCCAGAATACCTATTTGTACTATGTGTTCACCCCATGCTCGGTTTTCATTTCAATTTGTTTCTTTTTTGTGACAAGTAAAGCACAAAGTTAAAAATTGAAAATATTATCTTATTCACGAAATGGTCATAGGAAAAAACTAGCAAGTAACAACAGATACGTGTTCAGCAGCTCAAACTACTCCTATTAATACCATTCGCGCGATAAAAATACCCAAAATTCAAAAATTCACGTTTTTATTTAAAATAATTATCCCTAAACAAAAATGGATAAAAAATGAAGAAAATTGATCAAAAATCACAAAAATCTGTTGAAAATTAGGATTGACCAAAGTTCTAACAACTCAAAGCCCTCAAAACGTGGGGGTGGCAGCCATCTAAAACCTCGGAAATCCTCAAAACCATAAAAATCCTTAAAACCAAAATATTTATCATTGAATACTAGGAGAATATTGAGCATTTTACTTTTTGGAATTTCAGTAATATTTTGAACCCTTTCGATGTTTACCTCTTGGCTTGCTACAACCTTCAGTAGCTCAGTGCATTATGTCCTACGTTGTGTGCATTTTTAACTAGAACAACATAAATGTTTACAGCTTGTGTTAGTGTATAACCTGTACAATTTCGTTTATCCCCTACTCCCTGAATAGAGGGGGAGGTTTACCTTAGGTACTATTTTGCGTAAGTAGAAAGTACATTCGTTAAATTCTACATCAGCATAGAATTAAATTATTTATGAGATGTTTACTGGTACAAAGGTAATCAGTATACACACGTAAATTAGGGTGAAATCTACTTATACCTGCTCTTGTAAACTGATATTATACAGTATTTTCTGTTTTTCAATGAGAGAAGCCATTTATAGTACCTACATATGTATGCGTGTTTACTTATTAACGTAAATAGTTGGGTCAGTGACGTAGGAAGGAGAAGGAATAGATGAACAGTTCCCCGAGCAGCAAATTTTTAGGAGGTGGCAAAAATTAAAGTATTTTAATTACTGAATAGTGATTTAAATAATCATTTGTCTATTTTCAAATTGCACCTTTTCATGAATTTTAATAGTTTAAAAATCTTTATTTTATAAAAATTTCGCCGGTGCTTCGCTCGGGCAGTTTATAATTGTTGGTCATTTTATTAATAAAAAGTCAGTTCCGAGAAGTTGAATTTTTAGCCTAATTTTCTATGTTGTATTGTCAATGAAAACCAAGCTGGCTATTACAGTCCATCGACCAACTGCGGAAAAGGGAGGAATATTAACAAAATCCATTCTGGGGTCCTAGACGACCATTAAGACGATTTTTAGCCATGCCTGATATTTATTTTTATTATTATTTTTTTCCGGACATTAAAATCTTTACTCCGCTTGATACCGATCAAAATCGTTCCAATTCGGCCAATCGGCTCAATTTAGGGGAGGATTAGATATATATATATAAGTAAGAATAAACTTGGGTCAAAATTCAGTTATACCTCAATTTGCGAGAGGGGTGCTGAATACTCAAAAACCCAAAAATTGCCCATTTTTAAACCAATTGATAGAAAATTAAAAGTTGTATAATATATCCAAAAACTGACCTCATAAGTAAATTGGGAGGAGAGATAAGGTGAATTTCTCCCGCTTAGACCTATAAAAAGGGCTGTTCCTTCCCTATCTCCCCACCAAATTGAACTAGGAAGTTGAAATTTGGTATGTACGTTTAGTTGCAACCCTAGATATGCCTTTTGGTAGTTCCGACTTTTAGTTCCATTGCACCCCACAGCACTAATAAAACGGTGTTCGATAGGTTTTTCTCATTTTTCTTATTCTCGAGTTTGTTTCTTACATAACTCACCTCCAAATTGAGCTAAGAACTTGAAATTAGGTACGTAAATTTAATGGAGGGGGGGGGTGTCTTGGAGTGCTTTTTGGGGAGTATCGACTTTTCAGCCCCATTTCACTGCTCGCAGCTCCCACAGCTCCAAAAAAGTAGGTTTTTGGTGGATTTTTCTTATTCTTTGAGTTTGTTTCTCGTACAACTCCCCTACAAATTGAGCTAAGAAATTGAAATTAGGTGTGTACGTTAAGTAGGGTCCCTAGATGTGCCTTTTGGGCGTCTTGTCTTGTTAGACTCATCGAACCCCTCCAACCCGTGATGCTTTTTTCAATTCTCTTTTTGTTTATCACACACCCTTGGAAAAAAACCATAATCACTGTTGAAGTTCTTCATCAGTGACTTAATTTCATCAATTGTGGGAAGAGGAAGAAGGAGAAATAAGGTAGCAAATTTTAGAAACTAGCAGATTTTCTACACCGCAATTAGTAAAAAAAATTACAAAAAAGCTCCAAAAATGTTCCAAAAGTGTAGAATGATAAAAATTTTTGAGAAGATTTATAAAATTTTTGATTTACGAGTCGTACAGGCACTGCTTATTCTCTTTTTGCTCCCACGTCTTGAATGTGGTCAGTGGTGTAAAACCATGGGGGGGGGGGCAGCGATTTTTTTTACGTAAATATTTGTTTCTGTAAGCAAAAAACGGTAATATTCAGTACATTTTAGAGCCTAGATACGAATTTTTTGACTCCTAACCCTCAACATTTCGCAAAATTATCGCCTTCACTAAGGAAAATTTTCAGCAACTCCTTCCCTCCAGCCAAGTATTGTTATGATATTAATCCAAGAAGGGGGTCTAGTCCATGCGTGGTAAAGGGGTGGAAAGAAAAAAATTCCCCGGGCTGAAAATTCCTTGCTACGCTGCAGAGTTGGGTATGTGTACTTATTCTAAACTTGATGTTTTTCTATTCGCGTGTTGGTGCTTAAAAAATTATCTCGAAAGGTCAAAATTGATTCGTCGTGTAAATAAAGCTTCTTTAGTAGTTCTCGTATGAAGTATTCGCATGCACTTACGTACGTTGTTATATTCTAAATTAAAAATACTTATTAAGAAGAATATAATATTAAAGTGAATTATTTGTACGAACTTTACCATCGTGTAAAGTTAATGTGTGCATGTTTTTGATACGAATTCATGTGGAAAGGGTTAAATTAAAAATAAAATAGACGAATAGCTTTCATTTATTAATCTGTTGTAATATCCAATGCTTCAGTCTATTTTCATTACTGATTTGTTCTCTATTTTAGGGTATCCTTTTATCTAAAATCGACTATTTTGGCATTCAAAATGAAAACTGGTGGGGCAAAATATTCACGATGAACGGTGTAAATTAAGTGTTTAAACCCATTAAAATGTATTCAAATACGTATATTACCGCTTATAAGTCTCAGTATCCCTAAAGTGACATGTCAAAATCGACGTTTTTTTTCAACTCGCGATTATTCTATCATGAATTATCCAAATCAAAGAATATTATACCTTTTTGGAAAATTCAAAGTCTCTACTTTTGGAGAATGTATTCAATTTTGAAAAAAAATCCCAGTAAAATTGGCCTCATGGCCAGTTAAGAAATTTGAAAATTGGTGAAAATTGATTTTTTCAGCTTAAAATTTAAACCCCTGTCATTTTTGCTCTCGTGAAGCTTTTTTTAGTGATTTTCGGATATTTTGGGTACTGAACCTTCCTTTCTGGGTTTTTTCAAACAGCATTCGTTTTCCGACATGTTTAGTAAATTTGCAACGGCCTTGGCATATCACTATAGTGAAATTTTAATTTTGTGTTCGCATGATAGTAAATAACCTAATGTACTCAGAAAAAAATTTACTTTCACGTGATGTACTTGGTTTTTCGCGAAATTGACTTTCAAAATCGCTACACGTAAAAATTCAAACAAAAACATGACCAAAATTGAATTTTTTTCAAAGAAAAATTCAAACCCCTGCCATTTTAGTGAAATTTGAGCAAATTTCAAGCTCTTTGATTCCATTTGTAGTCGGGGATATGCAAATTATGCGATAAAATTTTTATCTCAATTTTCTCTATCCAAACTGGTTTCAGCGATGCTCAAAAGTAGGTACCTATCATGAAGTAACAAAAATTGACTCTAAAATAAGAAAAATTAAGGAATATGTCGCTTATACCCTGATTTTGAGTCGTAGAAACTCGAATCTTTCACCAGTTTTGATCCAAATAGTTTTTTTTTTTTTTTGCTCAAAACGCTCAATTGAATGTTTAAATGATCAGTTTTGAGGTGAAAAACGTCCGATGAAAAAACTAACCAAAAATTCGTGTTTAGAGTTCAAATTTTGTCTGATTTAGACACTTATATCAATGTTTTTGAATAATTTCGAAGAATTGAACAAAACAGTCCTGTAAGGAGTCTAAATCAGGGTACTTTGACACGTAGAAAACGAATCCGAGCTTAGTTTTCTCATTCCACCGTTCTTACGCTGATGTGATGACGAGGACAGTATTATCGAAATTAGTTTTCGGGTCCTTGTTCGGGTCCTAAAATACCATTAAGACCATTTTTGGGCATGCTAGACACATATTTATTCTCTCCATATTTCTAAAAAAAAAAAAAATTCCCAAAGGCTAAAATCCTTTACTCGACTTTATTATTATATCCATAAAATTCAAATGAATTTAATTGGTAGGCCTGGATTGGCAGCAAATTAGATATATTTGAGTGGGGATAACCTTGAGTCAAAATTCAGTTATGTCACATTTTGATGGGGGGGGGAAGGGGTGCTGAGCGACAAAAATCCTAAAATTGTATTTTTTAGGTCAATTGATAGAGTATACAAAGTGTATAACGTATCCAAAAAGTAGCTTCGTAAGTCAATTAAGAGGGGAGGTATGTAGGTTTTCTCCATTCTTAATTTTGAAAACAGCTGTTCCACGTATATCGTTCCTTGTAATTATGGGAGGAGTAGAAGGGGAGACAAAATTTGGTACGCAGATTTAGTAGAAGTTCCAGATATGGGTGTTGAGGGATTTCACTTTCGAGCGCCACTGCACGAGCCACCCCCTCATCCTTCCTCATCCTTGAAATGTTGTTGTTTGTTCCTCGCATATCTCTCCTCTGAACTGAGCTAGGGGGGGTTGAAATTTGGTGTGTACATTTAGTAAGAGTCCTACATGTATTTTTTTGAGGGCTCAACTTTTCAGCCCTGTTGCACCCTCTCACAGCTCCTCCAAAAAAAGTAGTTTTTTTGTTAGGGTTTTCTTATTTTTTGTATTTGTTCTACGATTATCTCTTCTCCAAGGTCAGGTAAGGAGTTGAAATTTGGTGCGTACATCAGGTAAGAGTCCTGGATGTGTTTTTTGGGGGTTTCAGCCATCCACATCAATACCTACTGGGACCTCTCTCACTGATCAAGAAGAAACATCCTAGAGCACTCTTTTTTTTTTTTTTTTTTTACTTCCATAAGTGAACAAATATCGCGATGGTTTTTTTTTATTGTTTTTTTCGTTGCCTCGATAAAAGTGAAAATCATTGTGCAAAATTTTGGGAATTCTCGCATCTCGAAATCGTCATTAGGTTCAGTTAGTGTCACCCATTTCGTAAATACGATTTCAGCATATAAGGCTAACCTGATATATGCTAATACATTCTTGTATGACCCAATTAACAGTTATTCGACCAACGAATGTTGAAAGTTCGGCTAAACGAGTTAGCGTGTTAAAAATTTGAAGGTTTCGTAATAACCTTGTTTGGAAAAACGAGCGGTAAATATAAACTGACAGCGACTGGGCGATACTGAATATTATCATCGCTTCATGAATTCTTAAATAATCGTCTTGCAGTTCATGTCAATAAGGAATTTATTTACCCACGATTACAGTGCCACTGTTTTAAACCATTTTCTCGTTTTTTCCCCTTTTGTGTTATTCGCCGCTAAAAATGTAGAGCCGGAGCTGGCCACGATGAAATAGGTACGTGTATCGAGCCATCGAGGAAAGTTTATTTAGTTTTAAATTTCTTTTTCAAGGTTGTAATCGAACGACGAAAAATTTTCAGTTGACCGTGACCATTTTCGTGTCTTTTAACAGGTTGAAAATAACCTGGAATGTTTAGAAAATGGTGACGATGATGGAACTTTCACAATAGTTATGTTTTTTTTTTTTTTTTTTTTTCGCTGAAACTTTTCGACCTTCCTTTTTACGAGCTCGAGCTGTTTTTTGAAATTTTTTAAATTGGTATTTTTTTTTCTTATATTTCTTCAAGACCAATTTTGTCTTAGCATTTCGGTTCTTTATGTTTTCTGTGGTGGAAAAATGCACTGAAAACTTTTCTCACAAGTTGTATGGCTTTAAAAATTCAAAATTTGAAAAAGAAAAATGCTCTGAGAGGTAAAAACTTAATACAAACTCGTGATCGTATAATATTCTCATAATTTTTGATTTTATCATTCGCTAGCTGTTTTAAAGTCTGATGATAACATATAATTTCGTATAATTTCAGCATAGATTAAAATTATACCCTGAATTTGAGGAATAAATATCTGCCGAAGGTGGCTTAATATTTGAAGTACTAATGGAAAGTTCGAATGCCATAAATTTATTTTCAAAAACACATCGAGGTTTTTTCAGCGCCAAGAAAGATTATTCGAGCAGGAATGTTCTGATATGATCTACTTTTATTGTTGTAATGAAAATCATTTGTTTTGCATCTACACATGATGAGTAAGTAGGTACCTATCTTCGTCAATGTTCTCGTGTATCATGCTACCGACGTGATGGACTTTGAGAAACGGCATTTGCATAGATGTGTAGCATGGGCAGGCACGAGTATAACTATGATATCTCCCCCCTCTCTCCCCCCCACCACCACCATATGGTGCTGTACAGGTATATAAAAATTTAACAAATAAGCAGTTTCCGAATTTCGATCTAATTACAAACATAAGTAGTGGACTTCGTGGAGAAAAATTTTTTCTACAAATTTTGTCATATTCACATTTTGCCCATCTCTATGACTGAAGAGAGAGCATTCATTTGAATTTTATGAGTTCCAAATAATCGAGGTTGGGCAAATTGTGCACATAATTAAAAATAGTGAAAAAATTGTCTACTGCAAGGTCCATCATTCAAAATCAGATTTTAGCAAATTTTTCACTCTTAAAGTTTTACATGGGCTTGATTGCAGCAATGTTAGATTTTGAAAATAAAAAATTTGTCCAAATCGTGATTTTGGAATAGTGTACCCTGCAGTAGACAATTTTTTCAGAATTTTTAATTATACACAAAATTTGTCTATCTCGAATATTTGAAGGGGCTCGCAAAATTTAAACAAATGCTGCTCGTTCAACAATGGCGATAAGCAAAATGTGTACATCACATAATTTGTAGGAAAAATTATCGTCTACAAGGTCCGTTACTTATATTGGTGATTGGATCGAAATTTTGTAATTGTTTATTTGTTAATTTTTTGAATATCTGTAAGCACAGCGCCACCAATGGTGAAAAGAGGGGGGGAGAGGGTCAGATTATCATACTCGAACTGACATCTGCCCTTACTAGACATCTATGCTAATGTCATATTCCCGAACTCTATGACGTTCAGTGACAAGATACGATAATTTTGTTCAAGAATGTGCTCCATAAACTACTCAGAGGTTCTTTACATACTTCATTCGGGGCAGAATACGATAACCGACGTTTCTAACAAATGATAAAATGGCCAACGGTTTTTCGAGGTTTACAAACATTCCGACGATTTTAATTTAAATTCGATTGCGAATTCGAACTCGGCGAAATTAACTTTCGTCTAGAATCGATATTAGCAAATACTTGGTTTATAGAATATTTCCATTGCAAAAATTCTCTCAACTCGAGTAGGACTATATAGCTCGACTGTGTACGATGTTGTTAAACAATTCGACAGCTATGCGAGTTGCAGTCTGTTGTAATTAGTTTGCTCTAACAGAGATTGTGCTTCTGTTCGTTAAGAAATTTCTTCATTGAATATTAATATCTTAAGCTCTCTGCTCACCTTACCCTTCTGCATCGCGCCTTAGATAACTTTAAAGCTTTGATTTGGTTCGAATTTGTAAGTATTTTTGCTTTTCTGACCCACAGCGTCGAGTTTGTCGGTATTCGACAAATGAATACTTAGCTTTTCTCAGCGCCAGTCGAGCACGCTGAGGATGAAAACTGAATAATCTAAATTTGTAATATTCGTCGTACCGTTGTTATTTTTATTTAAATCTACCGCTAGCCCGTTGTTCGCGTATATCTACATAAGTATCTTAACGTATCTTTAGACTACCCACGTATCACAAACTCTCAACCATCGAAAACTCTTTATACAATAATTATTCGAATTTAACGTGGTCGGTATAAACATACATTGCTTTCATAAGTCTGCCGTAATTGCAACCAAACAAATTGTGGTCTTTTTTTTACCCTCTCGTATGGTACGTTTTTCCTGTCGGTGTTTTTCTATTCGACGTAGATTACGTAAAATAAGGATCTTACGACGTATATGCACAGCTATAGACGTACCTTCTAGTTATAATGCATAGCACAGAATTACAATTCAGCTCGTTCGTTCGTTATCGAATAATCAAGCTTTCACTCCGACACCGTATTCAGTTGATGCAATTTACACACTAAACTTTAATCCAGCTTCTTAAAGAGTGCCAAAAGCTAAACATCAAATACCGTACTCTTCAACTCATTACAATATTACAAACGCTACCACCGAAGACCAATTATTTGCGAGCAACGAACCGCGTTATTATGTGAAGTCGAATTCTGCGTAGATACTTTACCTACTACCTAGAGTACGTTCTTATTTCGCGTATACAAGTAAAGTTCCATATCTACGAAAAAGCAAAAGAAGAAGAAGAAAAAAAAAAAAATACCTTCAAGTCAAATTTTCTCGCGAGTTTTCATATTTTCTGTAATTTTTAAACATTTCAACGTAACAGAAGATCATTTTCAAATGCCCCCGGGGATACATAAATAAGTATTTTTTGAGAGAAAAATTCGAAAACGTAAAAAATTTCGTAATTTTTTTACGATATAAAAAAAAAATTCAAACAGACAGCTCTTTAGGCGAGAAGACGATGAAGTTATTTACCTAAGATGGTAGATTCAATCGTGAAAAAGTTGTTGGTAGCATGTTTTTTTTGCATCGGTTGAAATATTATCGAACTTTAGACGAATTTTATACGTACAACATTAATATTATGAAACAATATGAAAGATACTAATTGCTAATGATATGATAGCGCAGTAACTATAGCTTGAAAAAAATATGCACGCGACAGAAAAATATTCGCAACGAGGACTTTTTGAGTGAAAATCTATTAAAAATGCTACCTTGAATAAAAAACGAGAAAGGGACTAGGAGAGTTAGATCCTTCCAAAATACCGGATTTTATCCGTAACTGTTCAACATTTGATTTAAAAAAATTATTCCCTATTTTTTTCATTTTACTAGAAACTGCGTATAACTTTTGTACAGTAACATTTTTTTCACACAAGATGTTAGATTTTGACAACCCATTTGAGCGTTGTATTCAATCCAATTGGGCTTCTGAAGACCGAAAGGGAGGTTCAAAATCCAATTGGACATTGATGTCCATTTATGATGTCTAAAATCTGATTTTCTGTAATAATGAGTTTTTACCTTTTAGACCTAAATTAGGCCTCAAAATGGGAGTGTTGAAATATTCAAAATTTTGCAAAATGTGAGTTTTCCAACGCGCTCTGTTTTGGCTTTTTAAAACTATTAAGATCTGAGACAATTTAAAAGCTGGCTAAATTACCACCAATGTCCAAGAATTTGCCAAATTTTGGATTTTGAACCTGCTCATCAGAACGCCAATTTGGGTCCAACGCTCAAATGGTTGTCAAAATCTAATTCCGCGATCACGAAAATCCTTGTATTAGATTCATTCAAGTTCTGGCTCGTTGGAATTTATACCTGACTTTCGCATTAGCGGGAAATATTTATTTCAATTAGAATTTTCAAGTATCATGTCACGTTCTTAGCGTGATTTTCTATGTCATATTGCTGGCGAAAATCAGGCTATTACGGTTTATTCACCTTTATCGGATGAGGGCAGATATCAACGAAATACGTTTTCGAGTCCTAGAAGACCATTAAAACCAATTTTAGACATGTCGAATATTTATTTATTTATTTTTTTCTTCTGAAAGAACAAAATTATTTCCTCAGCTGACCAAAATCGATCAAATTTGAGAAATAGGCTCCGATTGGTGATCCATTTGATATTCTGAAGTGGGTTTGACTTCGAATAAAAATTCAGCTGTACTCAAATTTGAGGGGAGGCGGTGCTGAGGGGGTAAAATTGCAAAAATTATTGATTTTGGATTCAATCGATTGGCAGTCTAAAGTTATATAATATACCCAAAAATCACCCTCTTAGATCAATTAGGAAGGGAGATATGAGAATTTTTCGCATTTTTGGGCTGTTCCTTCCCTATCATCACTTCAAATTAGGACAGGAACTTGAAATAAGGCATGTAAACTTAGTGCCAACCATACACGTGTCTTTCGGAATTTCGACTTTTCAGACCAATTGCACGTTCCAACAGTCGCAAAAATAGAGTTTTTTGATCGATTTTTCTTATTTTTTAGTTTGTTCCTTGCATAAATTCCCTCCAAATTGCTCTAGAGAGTTGGTATTTGCTATGCACATTCAGTACTAGTCTTAGATGTGACTTTTAGGGGTGTTGATTTTTCAAACCCTTTTCACCTTCTCATTGACCAGAAATTTGGTTTTTTGGTCGATTTTCTTATTTTTTGAGTTTGTTTCTGACATAACTCTCCTTCAAATTTAACTAGCAAGTGGGAACGAACCATCCAATTGGGAAGTTGAAATTTTATATGGGATCATGGATGTACCTTTTGGGGGCTTTCGACTTTTCTGCCTCGTTGCAGCTCCTCATAAGCCCGAAAAAGCTATTTTTTTGTCGTTTTTTTTTTTTTTTAGAATGATTTTCTTTGTTTTATTTTCAATAAAAACCAGGCTATTACAGTCTATCGACCGATGGCGGATGAGGGGGGGCGGAACAACAACAAAATCCGTTATGGGTTCCTAGATGACCATTAAGACATTGTTTAGCCATGTCAGATATTTACTGACCAAAATCGTTCCAATTCGGTCAATCAGCTTAGTTTGGTGGCGGATTAGATGTAGTATATGAGTGGGGATGACCTTGCGTCAAAATTCAGTTGTGCCCAAATTTGGCTGAGAGGGTGCTGAGGGGCTAAAAACACAAAAATTGTTCCTATCTAAATTAATTGATAGAAAGTTGAAAGTTGTACAACATATCCAAAAATTAACCTCCCAAGTCAATTGGGAGGAGAGATATGATGGTTTTCTCCCTCTTAGACCTTTAAGAAGGGCTATTCCTTCCCTATCTCCCCACCAAATTGAGCTAGGAAGTTGAAATTTGTTATGTACATTTAGTTGCAGCTCTAGATAGCTTCTGGGGGTTCCAACTTTTTACCTACCCTGCACTCCCTCACAGCCCAAAAAAATTGAAGTTTGATAGGTTTTTCTGAATTTTTCTAATTTATTGAGTTTGTTCTTCCTGTCAACTCCCCTCCGAATTGAGCTAGGGACTTGAAATGAAGTATGTACATTTAATTGGGGTCTTAAAATGTCTTCTGGGGGTTTCGACTTTTCAGCCCCATTTCATTCCTTCATAGCCTCATATAAGTGGTTTTTTGGTAGTTTTTTCTTATTGTTTAGTTTGTTCCTCACATAACTCCCATCCAAATTGAGCTAGGAAGTTGAAATTAGGTATGTACATTTAGTACAGGCCCTAGATGTGCCTTTTGGTGGTGTCGACTTTTTAGCTCCATTGAACTCCTCCCCTACCCTTACCACTGTTTTGGAGAAAAAGCATTGTGAAGCGATGATTATTTCAATTCACTTAATAATGATATTTCACGAAAATGAGACTGATGAAGTTTTTCTTTTCACCATGCCTCCGTCCCATAGTCATCTAGAAAAAAGTAAAAAAACGGAATTATTTGTGTTTCAACGCTCCGCAACGTTTACCTTAATCAATTTTTTCAATTTTTCAGCATAACGGTCTTATGCCTTAAGAAAGTTACGACAGTTCGAAGGCCAACCTCCCTCACATTGAGAAAAAGCGATAGTCCAACATTATTTTTCTTAAATTACATAGAAGTGGCAAGTGCTAAACGAGAAAAATGCTTCCAAAAGTGAATTAAGCAGTTTGTTGAGAATTATTTGTGTCAATTGGAGATATTTAAAAATTATTTTATTCCAAACACTCGAGCTACTCCCCAAAACCTCCTGAGGAAAAAAGTCAAAAAAGGTAACAATTTTTATCTTTAATGCTCGACAACTTGCGCGTTATTTGGGATGTAATGACAAAAAAAAAAAAACAAACAAACTTTGGCCCCACTGGGTGGAGGCAAAATATGTTTAAATTTTAAGAATGTTCGGGAATATTGAAATACATACTTCATTGTACCGATGCACAAAACTTCTGCTTTCCGTGAATTTTGATCGGGTTAAAACCTAAATAGCCTGTACCACTTGGTCACGCTCTGTATTACTTAATTTCATTGGAAAATATCATTTTCTATCATGCTGGAGAATTTGATCATCAATGGGCACATTTGTTGCGTATAATTATAAATTATAAATTATAAATAAGCTTTATATTTCGCGCGTACTAGGATTGTACGTGCGAAAGGCCCGTAATTTGGGCAAAGCTCTCCCTCAGCCTCGACCACTCGCGTCTATCGTCAGCCACTCGATGATACAACTTATTGCAGAGGAATGTCGTAATGTCATCTTTCCACCTGGC
>FIZR01007639.1:0-11069 GCA_900060175.1 Ferrisia virgata
TAAATTTCAACTTTTCCCCCCCCCCCCGTTCCTCTCCTTGGAACCTTACATTTTTTTGCTGGTGAGATTCGTAATCTACTACCTCAAAAACCATGATTGCGATGTATCGCCCAATATTTTTTGTCAATTTCAATGTTATTACCCCTCCCCCACCAGCTCCTCCCCTTGGCACGTTACATTGGAAGGGGGTCAGATTCGTGATCTACGACCTCAAAAACCCTGATTGCGATATATTGCGCGATGTTTTTAGTAAATTTCAAATTTAACACCCCCCCCAGCCCCTCTCGTTGGTACTTTACATTTTTTTCAGACTGAGATTCGTAATCTACAACCTCGAAAACACTGATTGTGATATATTGAGCGATATTTTCAGCAAATTTCAAATTTACCCCCCCCCCCGTTCCTCTCCTTGGTACCTTACATTTTTTTGGGAGTGAGATTTCGTAATGTACAACCTCGAAAACCATGATTGCGATGCATTGCCCAATATTTTCAGTAAATTTCAAATTTATTCCCCACCCCCACCAGCTCCTCCCCCTGGCACCTTACATTAGAAGGGGGGTCAGATTCGTAATCTACGACCTCAAAAACCCTGATTGCGATGTATTGCTCGATATTTTTAGTAAATTTCAAATTTATTATCCCCCCACCAGCTCCTCCCTTTGGCACCTTACATTGGAAGGGGGGGGGTCAGATTCGTAATCTACAACCTTGAAAACCCTAATTGTAATATATTGCGCTATATTTTCAGTAAATTTCAAATTTATCACTCCTTAGCCCGGCCACTTTGCACCCCAAAAATTTTTTGGATCAGAGTCATATTTTTACATCCTCGAAAACCCCATTTGCGGTACACAAGCTATAATACTGAACTTCGCGCTTTGATATTGAATTTCGCGCGTTTTGAGGGATCTAGACGACCGCTGTGTGACGCGATAATAAAGATCAAGCCATAAATTAAAATAATGAAAAATATATCAGCAACCCCCCCCCCCTCCCGCTTTACACTCGATTGAATAAATAAATTATTATTATTCGTAATATCAAATTTCGAAAAAAAAAAAAACATTAATTTACCTCACAAAAATTCAAAACAATCACCCCTGTTCTTGAGTAATTCCCGGCGACGCCATTGGTCAAATTTCAGTCATCAAACCTCGTATCGTTTTAATTTCGCCTTCCATCCTCAGTGGTATGCTTCATTCAACTTTTTGTAACGTTAATTAAACTGCATACCCAAACGCCGTAAATATGAGAAAAACGTTTACACCGTGAATAGAATGGTTATGCAAATTATTCGACGTGAAAAATCAATTCGCTGTTAACGAACGTGTTTATTTCCTAATCTCAACGAAAACTTGTTGGTTATGGTTACTTACTTGCGCGTTGAAGGAATGCAGAAAAAATATCGTTGGTTAAAGAAAGATAAGCTTATCTGCGGTAGACGGACTTTTTAAAAGTATATTTTATCTTCGGTTTAGTCAGCGAAAAAGAGAATTAACGAACGAAATCCGCCAGTCGAGTACAAATTAACCGACTAATCGATTGGTGTGATTTTATTACCATCGTTTTATTTTTCGCAACGCTACAGTTAAAAATGTAATTTAGACAAACCTGTACCTGTACCTGCACCTGCACCTGCACCCGTACAACATATGGTGTAATACTGTGTATGTACTTGGTATGCAGGTTCTAAAATACGTGCATATTTGTAAAATTATTCGAAAAATTGATACGATTTCGTTTGAAAATTTGACAATAGATTTACAATTGCATGTGTAAAGATTTCACATTTTGATTTTTTTTTTTTTTTTTAGGAAGCAAATTACATTATATATACGGAAATACTCTCTCTAGTCGTGGTTTTTGTCATTTATATTGTTTTTTATTGCAATTTATAAGGTAGAACTCGTCAAGTATCGAATTAAAATATTTATATCCGCGTTTTAGTGAAACTCGATTCTAAATCATGTGATATAATGTCAAACCAGATGAAAATTCATACCCACCAAACCGAATTGAAACACATATAATTTACCTCGTTAGCAAATCGATACGATATAGACGTTGGGTACCTCTATTATTTGTACTTCTATTACCTATTACCTGCGTATGTAATTTAAATATACCTACTCGGGTACTGGTTAGAGGCTATGAGAAATGAAAATGGTATTTGTAAATAGTGAAGAATACCTATAATATCGTTTGTATAAATTACATTCGAGTTGGCTTGCTGTACGAATTAGTAATCGCAACGATATCGATGTTACTGATATTATATCCATATTTTTTGAATACCGAAAATATCAATATTCATTGTATGTATGCTGTTGTAAACGTTATTCGAGGGCCTTCAGTGAGTATTGAACGTGGCTTTCAGCTGCAGAGTATACCATTAATAAGAGTTACCAGAAAAAATTCAACAAAAAATATGTACCTGAATCGCAATTTGAAGTTTTTCGATTGTAACGATTACAATAAATACTAATTTTTTGTGATGAATATTAATTTTTAGTGAGGCATCGTAGTCCCCAATTGGACTATAACCACATAACTGTGTTCTTATGAAATGGATCTTGAGGCCTGGGCAACGAGGCTCCAGAGCCAATTCTTTTAATCATCCACCACAAGCTACACTATCGGAGCCCACAATTTAGGATCCAGAGCCCTGCAATTCCCAAAAGAATAGAAGTGGAGCGTGGCTTCGGAGCCTCAATGCTCGGGTTCAGTTCATAAGAAAATAACGGCGTGGTCAGAGCCCAACATGCGGCTCCGATATCTTGATTTTCAGTAATTAATAGAAATTCGTCAAGAGTAACGATTGAATTTTTTTTAACAATAAATCGTAATTAGCCTGATTTTCTGTGTCATATTATCAATGAAAACCACGCTATTACAGCGGGGGAGGGGTCAACAAAATTCGTTTTGTCGTCCTAAAAGACCATTAACACGATTTTTAGTCACGTCAGATATTTATTTTTATTTTTTTTTTTTCAAATACTAAAATCATTTACTCCGCTCGGTACCGACCAAAATCACTTCAGTTTTGTCAATTATATGAGTGGGGATGAACTTGGGTCGAAATTCAGTTATGTCTTAATTTGTAGGAGGGAGTGCTGAGGGGTCAAAAACGCAAAAATCGCCCCTTTTCAAGCCAATTGATAGAGAATCAAAGATCGCATAACATATTCAAAAATCAAGCTCCTAAGTCAATGAAGAGGGGAGATATGGGGGGTACCCTCTATTTGACCTTGAAGGGGGCAGTTCTTCTCCTTTTCTCCACTGAATTGAGTTAGGAAGTTGAAATTTGGTATGTATATTTTGTTGGGGGCCTAGATGTGCCTTTTGGTGGTTCCGACTTTTTAGCTCCATTGTACTCTCCAACAGCCCCAAAAAAGTGGGTTTTTGGTTAGTTTTTCTAAAAAATAGCTGATATAACAATCGCGTGGTAAGTGCTGACCTACTAATGAATCAGTGAGAATGATAAATCGGTTAGGTCAGCATTAAACAACAGTTGATCGAAATATTTTCCGAGTAATGTAGACAGGTCATCAAATTCTTTCTGGTAATGTGCTGCGAAGGTCAGTTCTCCAAATCTCAATCGCAGAAAGTAATATACATGCTCGAGTAAAACATTTTAACATACGTATAGAGCAAAAATCATTCAAAATATTCTTTCATCGCGAGTTTTTGATCAAAATTTTCGAATCAAAAATCAAAAACGGAGCATCAGCATTGTAGCATCAAAAACGTTGCGCTTTCAGAAAATTACCTGCATCAAAATTTACATGCTTTCGATGTTTATTCTTTGCAAGTAAATAATATCTACAATATATTTTAAATATTTACTGTTTTCTAATTTTTTTCAACTTTTTAGTTTTTATAATTTTTTTTCTTCATTTATTAACTTTTTTGATTTTTTAGTTTTTATTTATCATTTTTTTTTATTTTTGAGCTTTTTATGTTACATTATTTCTTATTTTTCTTAATTTTTTGAATTTATTAATTTTTAGGTTTTTATTTTAAATTTTTCAACTTTTACTTTTTAATTTTTTTTTATTTTCTCATTTCTTTATTTTTCAACTTTTTAGCCTAATTTTCTATGTCATATTGTCAATGAAAACCAGACTATTACAGTCTATTGATGAACGGCAGTTGAAGGGGGAATACCAACGAAATCCGTTTTAGGGTCCTGATAGACCATTAAGATTATTTTTAGCCACGTCGGATACTTCTTTTCATTTTTTATTTATTCCACAAACACCCCCCCCCCACATTAAAATCATTTACTCGGCTTGAAACAGACCAAAATCGCTCCATTTCGGTCAAGTGGCTCAGTTTGATGGCCGATCAGATATATATGAGTGGGGATGAACCAGGTTGAAAATTAAATTATGCCTCAATTCGGGGGAGGGAGGGTGCTGAGGGGTCAAAAACGCAAAAATTACCCTTTTTTAAGCCACACGATAGAGAATCAAAAGCCGTATAACATATCCAAAAATTAACCTCTTCAGTCAATTAGGAGGGGATATATGAGGAGGTTCCCCCTTCTGATCTTGATAAAGGGCTGTTCCTCTCCTATCTCGCTACCAAATTGAGTTAGGTAGTTGAAATATGGTATGTTTGTACATTTAGTTGGGGCCCTAGAGGTGCCTTTCGGGAGTTCCGACTTTTTATCTCCATTTTACTACCCAACACCCCTAAAAAAAGTGGACTTTTGGTTGGTTGTCCTAATTTTTTGAGTTTTTTGAGATTCTTCCTCACGTAACTCCTCTCCAAATTGTGCCACGAACTTGAAATTTGGTATGTACATGTAGTGGGAACACTAGATGTGCCTTTTGAGGGTCTTGACTTTTCAGCCCCATTTCACCCCCACACTGCCCCAAAAAAGTGGTTTTTTTTTACTTTTTCAGTTCGTTTCTGGCATAACTTCCCTCCTAATTGAGTCGGGAATTTGAAATTAACTACGTACGTTTAGTAGGGGCCCTAGATGCCTTTTAGAGGACTCAACTTTCCAGACTCACTGCATCCCTCCCCCCACAGACCTAAATATGTCGTGTTTGTTCCTCGCCCCCCTCCGCTATCCCCACCAATTTGGGGTCTATAAAAGTTGAAATTAGATATGTCTCGTTTGTAGGAACCCTTGATGTGCCTCTTGGGGCTTCGAGTTTTTAGTCTCATTGAACCTTTCCTACTCGCAATGCTGATTAGAAAGGAACATGTTTTTTTTTTCATTCAACTACTTTTCCAAAAGTATCGATAATATCGATACTTAAAAATATTTGTACGCCACGTAAATATTCCAGCAATTTGTTCATCGACCAAGATACATGTGTATTTTTGAAATGCATATGTGTGTAGCTTTTAAATTCGCTGTCAGAACATGCGCTTGTAGTTGTAGGTGCCATCATACTCCAGTCGTAAAACACACAAATGTGATCGCGAAATGGGTGTAAATATAAATTCATACCATCTGCGGTATTTCCTATCTACATATCTATCTATGTTCTTAAATACTCGATATTAAATATCAATTTATCGTATACTCGTGAAAGTATCGTAATTACTGATAATGTATGGGGAAAAAATGAAGCCGATGATTTCATAAATTAAATATCGTATCGTTAAATCTAATCAACTACTTCTGGTGACACTATCGTTTTTCAATCGAATTCTGCAAATGAATTATAGAACGTGTGCATGTTTTTTTTTTTTTTCTTTTCACTTCGATAAAATGAAGTTGAGTTGCTCAGCTTGTGATTTATTTAAAGGTTGAAAAAATTTTACACATTTTTATAGTTGAATTTTCTGAGAAAAATTTCAACTTTGGTGTAAGAAATTTATTTGTCGATTTGATGGCAAACAAAAAATCCCTTCTAACCCAAGTCATCTTCTAGAAGTGTATTTATTATTTTGACATTTAGGGATAATTAATAGTAATCTTGTGATTGGGATTATGGGATTATGGGATCCAGAGACGTGCTACTTCTGTAAGTTTGAAGAAAGAGGCCCCCAGATTACCCAAAAAATTTAACGTTTAGAAAGAAAATTTGGAAAAGTGAATTGAATAGTAAGGTACCGGTGGATAAGATGGATAAATCTTCGAATTTGCTCCACAGCTGAAAGAAACTAGCAAACAGATTCGTGTTCAGGAGCTCCAAACACCAACATAAAACACCATTTACGTGATAAAATTTTTCAAATCTTAAAAATTCACATTTAATTTTTCAACCAAAAACGATTATTTTATGAGCGAAAAACATGGTGTGGAAAAATGGTTTTTCGGGTTTTTCAAGATGTTGGCTTATTTTTAAAATTCGTTAAAAATCATCAAAAATTAGATAATAAATTGACAGTAATTCATTAAAAAAAATGTAAAATTTTGATCGAAAATCACGAAAAAATTGTTTAAAATCACTGAAAACTGGGTAAAAATTTGACAAAAATGGGGTACAAATGCAGAAAATTGATCAAAAATCACGAAAAAAATGTCGAAAAATGTGTGAAAATTAACCTGAAATATGAAAAAAATTGTTAAAGATCATTAAAAATTGAGTATAAAGTTACAAAAAGTCAAAAAAAATGCGGAAAATTGTAAAAATAAAATTGTTTAAAATTATTGAAGCTTGATCAAAAATTACGAAAAAGTGAGAAATTGATTCGAAGTATTGAAAAAATTTTTTAAATCATTGAAAATTACGCAAAAATTTGACAAAAAGTGAGAAAAATTCAAAAAATTTACCAAAAATTGTTGAATATTTGTTAAAAATTTGTTAAAAATTTGGCAAAAATCAGTATAAAGAGCAGAAAATTGTTATAAATTTCGGGAAAATGTTGAAAATTTACCATAAATATGATGAAAGTTGTTGAAAATCATCTAAACTTGGGTAAAAAACTGACTATAAATACGTAAAAAATTCAGAAAATCGATTAAAAATCACGAAATACTATTGAAAAATGTGAAAATTCCCCTCAAATTGTTGGAAATCATTGATAATTAGGTAAAATTTTTACAGAAAAGGGTAAAGAGTGCGATAAATTGATCAAAAATTATGAGAAAATGTTGTAAATCAAGTGAAAATTTACCAAAAAATATGAAAAAAGTCGTTAAAAAGTTCGAAAATTGCGTAATAAGTCGATAGAAATATGTAAAAAAAAAGATCAAAAAATTAATCAAATATCACGAAATAATGTTGAAAAATGAGGTAAAATTACTCAAAAACTGTTGAAAAACATTGTGAAAATTGGTTGAAAGTTTGACAAGCAAAAGTAAAAATCAATGAAAATTCTTCGGAAATGACGTAAAATATTGAAAAAGATGTAAAAAATGGCCTAATACATGAAAAAAATTATTGAAAATAATAATAAAATTGACCAATATGCATGAAAAAATGTTAAAAATATGTGAAAATTGATCAGAAATCTAAAAAAATCTTTAAAAACCATTAGAAATTAGGTGAAAGTTTGACAGAAATGGGTAAAAAGTGCAGAAAATTGATAAAAATCGCGGAAAAATGTTGAAAATTATGTGTAAATTGACCAAAAAGTTGATAAAACTCGTTGAAAAATCATCGAAAATAATGTAAAAAATTTACTAAAAATACGTAAAAAATTCAGAAAAGTGATCAAAAATCACAAGAAAATGCTGAAAAATTAAAATCGTCGAAAGTCATTGAAAATTAACTTGAAAATTTGTTCAAAAATGGGTAAAGAGGGTAGAAAATAGGTCAAAAATCACGGAAAAACGTTAAAAATGAAGTGAAAATTGACAAAAATTTGAAAAAAGTCGCTAAAAAAGATCAAAATTTGGGTAAAAAATTCACGAAAATATTTTCAACAAATTAATGAAATATCACAAAATAATGCTGAAAAATGAGGTAAAATTACGCAAAAATTGTTGAAAAACATTGAACAACTGGGTAAAAGTGTGTCAAACATGTAAAAATTGACGTAAAATATGAAAAAAAAAAATCTTTAGAAATCCTCAACAATTGATCAAAAATTACGAAAAAATGTAAAAAATTCTCGAAAATGGAGTAAAAAAATCATCAAAAATTTGGTTTAAAAAACGTAACAAAATTTTTAAAAAAGTGCAGAAAATTGATTGAAAATGTTTTTGGATGGTAAAATGATAGTTTTTAAACGCGATATTTTTAAGATTTTAATTTTATACCTTTTATCGAAAATTTTTTTCATTTTTTCTGATTTTGAATACCATTTTATCTTAATGCATTTTTTCAAATTTTTTCCAACTTGAATGTGTAAAATTTACATATTAAAATTTGTTTTTTTATGTTTTTAAAGCGTTTCGTTCCTTTTTTCCACATTTTGAGTAGTTTTATGCATCATTTTATGCATAAAAATCGAAGAATTTACGTTTTTAAATTTTTCAAATCAGTTTTCGATTTTTTTTTTTTTTTAATAATTTTTATTTTACTGGGCGTGTATAATTTCAAGATTTTTACGCCCAGTGTTGGATATTTAATAGATATAAAGTTACATTTTTTTTCGCTTTTTTTTTTTTTTTTTGATCTCGTAAATAACATTTTTAAAAATGATTTTACACTTTTGGTTCGTTTGGTGAAAGATCATTTTCTGCACATTTGTGCAAGTCTACAGCCTGCAAAATGGCATTTCAAATTTCATTTGAAACAACATTCCGGGTAATTTTATCATTTTAAACAGATATGAACTGACACGAAAAGGCTTTGTGGTGACTAAGCGAGTCTACACTGTACACATATATTGCTATGTGACTGTACTAGGAGTCTACCAAGGTGAAAGAAAGGGAGATAAATGTAAAAAATTACAGCATGAAAAGGTTGCTAAAAGGTCATTAAATAAAATTTCAAGTGATTGGATAGACAACCTGGGACACTTTATCAATTAAGAGAACTCTACGAAGATAGTCGAATTAATTTTTAATTTTAAATGTAAAGTTTTTGTGAAAAAATTAATTGATCTAGTAATTTTTCTGCTCGTAAAATTTTTACTATAAAAATCTTGGTAGAATTGTTCGGAAATGAATAAAGAAACGCCGGACAGGTACTTTTCAAAATTACGTTAGTAGGTATATCGTGAAATTTTCATAAAAGAAATCGTAAGCTGCTTGTCAAAACTTGGATAATTAATTACCTACCTAAACTAGTTGTATAAGAGTACAAGTATTATTAGCCGAATCGCAACCATCGAGCGATTTTAAAAACATAATAAAAATCTGATACCGTACCATATATTTTGCATATAAACAGCCGAACGAGTTATTAAATTAGCCAAAGAAAAGCAACGCGAACAACAAAAAAAAACAACATGCATTCTTTCGCCACTTGTGCTCGCCGCAGCGTTATGCATAATACCTAAAATCTATGTATATATTTGTAGAGATGTACTTATGTATAATATACGAGAACGATTAATAATCCAAGAATCACGAATGTTGAACTCGTCGTCGTTGCATCTTCGTCTTGGTTATATAGAAATATTTTCATATTAATCAAAATACTTACTTATTCTGTTTTAGGAATTACAAAGAACCAGGTGTTTTTTCGCTGACGACGACGACGACGACGACGATGATGATGAATCAACATGCATACCGGATAGAAATTACATCTCATGTGTCTGGGGTAAGGTATGCTAGGTACCTGTGATATGAGTATACTGTGGTGTAGGTTAGATACCTTATTCGTAAGTTCGTGCATTAGCTGTGTGTAATATGTACGGCTGTGCTTGTAAATATGTTATTGCGGTGATGGGTGCTACACCGTGCGCACAGGGCTAACACATAAGCATATGAGATTCGATGAACTCGGCTCGGCAATTATGCACAAACTGGCCATCAAAATGAAATAAAGCAGCTGAATTAAATAATCGGTCCGAAATCAACCCTCGACTTGTTTTTTTTTTTTTTTTTATTTTCAGCAAGTATCGTTGTACCTGCTATCTCCTACCTATGTACCTATTTTGTAAATATTCTGCTATAAGATTGGACCTACCTATATGTTACTCGTAGCTGGAATAGCTTGCCCTTGGATAGACGATGTGGATGTGTATCTTAAGTAAAAATACGTAGATCTACGTACGTTTGTTTGATATATTTTATTTTTGCATTCGCCATATGATTAACGAAGTAAATTTCATTTTACAGATGTTACCCGATGTTGTTGCAATGTTTCAGCCCAGATCCAGACGAGCTTTTCAACTATGGTATTTTTTGTAGTGATGAATACCTATATACTTGTTGTACACGATGTGTAATTGAGTCGTATTTGTGGTGGTGTATGTGTATTACATCAGCTTGGTATGCCAGATTATTCGTAAAAAAAAAAAAAAAAAAAAAAAAAAAAAAAAACGCTTCGCTTTTGATAGAGGTAGGTTTAATTGATAACTGCTGGATACGTCGGTATCGGTGATTCCTATGTACATTTAGTCGCGAATCATATAGCTTATCAGTTTATAATGAGTCATTTGATTTTTTTTCACTAGCGTATAATATCTAACATATCATTATGTATAACTGTGTATGCATATTTATGTGTCGCCATGTTTGTTGTTTTACTTCTTGGAATGGGTTTCTGTCATATTTGCATTCTTTTACACGTTAGATGTGATTTTTTTTTAGTCTGATTTTCTATGTTGTATTGTCAATGAAAATCAGATTATTAAAGTCCATCGACCAACGGTGGATGAGGGGGAGGGAGATATCAACAAAATCCGTTTTGGGGTCCTAGATGACCATTACAACGATTTTTGGCCATGTCAGATGATAATTTTTTATTATTTTTTTTCCCCCAGTACATTAAAATCATTCACTCCGCTCTTCGATACCAATCAAAATCACTCCAATTCAGTTAATAGGATCAGTTCGGCGGCGAATTAAATATATATTAGGGTGGGTCAAAAAAAACGATTGTTTTTTTTTCACTTGGTACCCTGAAAAACTGGTTGGTAGACACCTCAAAAAAATTCTCTCCACGTATGAGCACTAAATTTTAATAGGAACGTCCTCCGCGTTTCAGATTTCTATTTTTTTTCTATTGTTATAAAGAAAATTGCATATCTTGGTGTCT
>FIZR01007641.1:0-69790 GCA_900060175.1 Ferrisia virgata
TTTTTTTTTTTTTTTTTTTTTTTTTATTATATTTATTTATCCTCGCTCGGCTACTGTTCTTCAAGTTTTCGTTTTTTCGATTAAAAACTTTATTTTTTTTTAATTAATTTCCAGTTTTTTTAATTTTTTAATTTTTTAATTTTCAATTCTATTGTTTTCATATTTTCTTTTTTTTTTCGTTTTTCAATTTTTCGAGTTTTTGATCAAAAACTTCAATTTTTTTTTAATTTTAATTTCTTAAAATTTTTAATTTTCTTAATTTTAATTTTTCAATATTTTTAATTTCTTAATTTTCAATTTCTCAATTGTTTTGTTATTAATTTTTTTAAAACTCTTTTTCAACTCTTTTGGTTTTTCAATTTTTCGAGTTTTCAATCAGAACATTAAAATCAAAATTCAAAAACATCGCGTTTTCAGAAAATGATACCCCCTCGCCCCCTCGCCGTAAGACACATCCATGTCATTCATATTTTTTAATTTTATTGTTTCGAACTCGTCGTGTACCATCGTTAAAATGTCATGCGAATAAATTGCCAATGTTGAATACTGCAGGGACAAATATTGTTTTGGAAAAGTTGGAACAAAAACGATTTTCCAAATATTGGAAATGGTAAGTGAGGGCAAAATCGAGTAAATTTCGCTATATTAATTTTTTGATTAACTGAAAAATTGCAGAGCGCTATCGATGTCCATTGAATCCAAAAAATCTGATGTGAAAAATAAAAATGAGAATGAATAGTACTTTGAAAATAGAACAAATTCTATTTTATTCACTTTTTGCCAAACATGTGAACTAAAAGAGCATTGATCATTTCCATATTTAATTTTTTTAGCAGAATTTTTTTGATTCAACATGCGTCAAGTTCCCCTTCAATTTTTTAAAAACAATACTCGTCCCTTCAATTTTTGATATATGCTACTTATTTACAAGATTTTTTTTCTAGTACTGAGCTGTATCGAAATTTCAAAGAGCCTTTCATAATAAGGGTCAAAAATAGCCTCGATTCAAAGTCGATCAAACTTGAATCAAAATGTTACTTATGGTCTAAAAAGATCCCAAAATAATTGCTGACCCCCTATACCAACTCCTTCTGGAATTATCGCCCCCCTAACGTCGAACGTCTGAAAACTATTTCCCATCAATTCGGGATGTTAAAAATAGGATATCCGCCGATTTTGAGCTTTTTACCTATCAAATTTTCATGATTTACAGTACGATAAGATAATTTAAAAATTTGAAAAATTCGCCAAAATTCGAGAAATCTACTTCAGGATTTCAAATTTTGGAAGTAAATTTTAAGTGGTATTGAAAAATATTACCTGGCAAAAATCATCAAATGGTCCTGTCAATGAATATTGACAATGGACACGAAACGTCGCTAGGTACCACCTCACAAAATTTCAGAATCCATCCCCCTCCTCCTCTTCCAGCCATTCAAAATATTTAGCAGCGTTGCCGCTCTAATTGACGGAGGAGGGAGGATTTTTAAGTCTAAAATTTTCTACAGACGTACTCAAACGATGTAAGGGTATTTTACCATTCTCAACTCGGCAAACTTTGAAATCGTTTTTCAGAAATCAAGAAAATTACCAAGTTTTGAGGATTTGTTGAACTTGAAAATTAAATTCGAATTTTACAATGGCAATAACAGAACATTGAAAACTGTAGATATAAAATGGTTCATAAAAATGTGTGCCAATTTCATAACGAGTAAAATATTATAACAAAGCTTAAAACTTGGCATTATTTACAAGATGAATTTTAAGCATCTGATAAAATAATTTATTTCTCATTTTCTTGGAAATCATTTCTGAGACGTTCTAAAGGAGGAGACGAACATTCCATTTCAAGAGAATAGAAAAAATTCTAGGTGCATAGTAAAGAAGAAAAGCTCCTGGACAGAGAAAGAAGAGGGTGGAACTGATGAAAGGAGTAAGATGGAGGGGGAGAGAGATAGACTCGAGCAAAGGCAAGAAGAAACATAGTTTAGTGCTAAAATATTTAGTTCTTCATTTAAAAAAATTAAAAAATTGAAAAGAATTAGAAAAAATTTTTAAAAAATTTAAAACTAAAGCGTTGAAAACAATAAAAACTGTATAAAAAATTTTAAAAAAATAAAAGAAGTTGGAAAAAAATTGAAAAAGTTTTAAAAAACAAGAAATTAAAAACAATAAAAAAAATTAAAAAATTAAAAAGAATTGAAAAAATTGAAAAATTAAAAGACAAAAAATTAAAAATTATTTTAAAAATGTTTAAAAAAATTAAAAAATTAAAAAATTGAAAAAAGTTAAAAATAAAAAACTTGAAAAAACTAAGAATTTTAAAAGTAATTTTGAAAAAAAAATTAAACTAAAAATTCAAGTCGCTATTAATCTTGTAGAAAATTTGGAGAAAAAATAATGTAATTTTAAAAAATTGAAAAAAATCAATCACTAAACTTATAGTTAAAAAGCGATCAAAAAATTTTACAGCAAAAATTCATTTTAATCAGGCAAAGAAAAAACATATTAATATATTTGTTGAATTTAGCATTACAAAGGGCGAATTAAGTATTTTAATTTTTTTCAGATAATCAAGCGATTCAAGCTCCAAAATCAAATTTATTTTGAAGAACAGTTTTGCCTCATTCCAATCAAACACTGGACTGATTTTTCGTCAAACAATGATAATTCCTTGGAACAACTACATGCTAATGATATCATTTCTCATATACCTAAACCTACAGACTACATACGTATCAAGCCAATCAACTTCACAGATCAAAAAAAATTCTGTAACTACAACAATTTCAAGGTAGGTAAGGTAACTAGGTATGCTCTACGTGCACATACCATCAAGGAGGGTAAAAATACGTATGTATTAAGGTAAGTATACCAACGTGGTTTTAACGAAAAATTATTAAAAAAATATAAATAAATAAATAAAAACCATTCAAGCGCAATAAATCACACAAGCAGTGCACACTTCGATCGACTAAATACGCACTTGAAGAAATTTTTGAAGATATTTCCGGGACTAAGTTTGCTAGCGATCGGCGTAGTCGGAGCTGACATTGTGGTTTGTTCTGTCGCGTTAACGTTATTAGCCGCATTTTTATTACCGCTGCGGTAATTCGGTCGAAATTAAAATCCGATTACATAAATGCCGCCGCATTCAACAGCAGTACCAAGTATTATAAAAAATAGCTTAATTAATCTACGCTAATGGCCATTCTAAACAAGGATAAACGGGTAGATAATTTATATACCACTTGATCCTACCCTAAGAACCGTTTCTAAAAGGTAAAATTCCGGTAAAGGATATATATAAGGGGTATACTCTAGGTATTTACTACCACCTAAATGGGAGTCTAGAACTAAATAAATACGGTGCTTGTATGTTTTCCACAAAAATGTAAAGTGATAGCATTTTCCCCCCGGTATTCCCATAGCTGATCGGATACGGGTAACTAAATGTTTAGAATAACACAGGGTTACATTACCTTCTCACTTGTTGAGCTGTCAAAGTTCGGGAAATGATCGAATTTGGTCCACCGCCTGAAGCCGTCGATGCGGTTAGAATGTCTTGAGCCGGCGTAGAAGATAATGCGTTAATGGTAGTAGAATTCGGACATGTGGGAGTCGTCGCTGATGTTATTGGTAATAATATGTCGTCGCGCATTAATTTCCTGGAAAAACAAAAAAATACAAATAAAAATCATTTAAAATTGGCTATTACGAAATGCGACGAGGTTACGTTACATAGTTACAACAAAAGCTAAATATTATAACGAAGAAAACAAAAAAAAAAATTACAAGTAAAATACATTAACTAACCGACGTTAAAATTTTTAAAACCTTCGCGAGTTTGTTTTTTATTTTTACTATCAATTCATTGACCTTATGATTCATAAGTGTTATGGTATGAGCTCGAAAAGGTATCTAGTTTACCTGTGTAGATAGGTGTGCCAAATTATGACTCACTGTAACGTACTAAAGTTACTCATTTAATTAATGAAAGCGTTTGAAAGTTTCGATGACATTAACGGTAATTTTATAGATTACACTGGTATCTATTATCAATTAAAATTGACGAAAAAACCGTTAAAAACAGGAAAACATCAACGATACAATTTCATAAAATTGATATTTAAAGCAGTAAAATTTGATTTTTAACTTCTTTTTGAATTAAAAATTTATGCGGCAACACTGATTCCATTTTAATAATTGAATAATAAATGAGAACGATGGAGGGTACCTCAAATACGTGAATGAACGATTTTTTTTCTCGATAAAAATATCAAATTATTTATTTTTTTGAAATGAATAATCCGTTAACGAAATTAAAACGATCAATTCATTCTGGAATGACTAAATTCGTAATCTAGTGATCAAAATGAATCGTTTACGACAAAATAGAAACATATAATTAAATTCTAGCTACTAAACTATTTTCGTAAGAATTTTTCAATTGAATATAAAGGATTCATTCTCGAATGATTTTTTGGAAAGGAATCATTCGTGAACGATTGCACAAAGAAATACTCGTTCAAATAAAATTGAAAACCATACAAAATTCTTTGAAGAAACAGTCGAGAGATAAATCATTCACAAACGAATTTTAGATGATAAACTCGTTCGGGAACGACTGAATTGGTGATTTAGTGATAAAATGAATCTTTTATGACAACATTGGAAGGTAAAATTAAAATCTAATACTAGCTCTTCGATTGTACTGACAAAAATTTAAACTATTCGTTATCGGACGATTTTTGAAATGAATCATTCGCGAACGATAGCAAAAGAAAATATTTGTTCGGACAAAATTAAAAATCAAACACGATTCTTTGAAGAATCAATTGAGAGATGAATCATTCGCGAACGAATTTCATGTGTTCAAATCGTTCGGGAACGACTGAATTGGTGATCTACTGATCAAATGAACCTCTTACGACAACCTTGAAACGTAAAACTGAAATTTATATTTTCAATTATACTCGCAAAAATCGCTCAGTTGAATATAAAAAATTCGTTCTCGAACGATAACACAATACTTTTTCTATACATATTCTTCAGGGAATCAGTTGCAACTGCAATTATTTTTGAACAAAGTTTAAAAGATGAATTTGTTCGGGAACGACTGAATCAGTAATGAACTGATCGAATAAATGTTTTACTACAAAATTGGAATTTTATATAAAAATCTAGCTAATCAATTATCGTCGTAAAAATTGTTCAGTTACATGTAAACAATTCGTTCTTGAACGACTGAATTTGGATAAAAGACAATTTTAACGAAAATAGTTGTTCAATTGAGGAAAAATAAAACAGGTTATTTCAAATCTCACATCAAAAATAGAATCAATTCCAAAAATGATCAGAGTAACATTTTTGCAAACCAGAGAATAATTTGATAAATTAATCGTTCGGAGATAAATTTTATAAAATCTATCAACGCGATGCATTACACCCACGATAAGTCTTCCCTAATTTTTGTTTTGAACGTAATTTGAATACTTGGTCGACAATAATTTATTGTAACAGTCGTTCGCGAACGAATGAATCCATTATGAAATGAATCGTTCGCGAACAACTGATTCAATAGTGCATTAAACTGAATCGTTTGAAAACAGAATTAAAAAAAGTAAGTTTTCAAGCACCGTTAGAGACACCATTCAAAAATATTTTATGAAAATCGTTCGCGAACGACTGAATCAATAACTGAATCAATCCTTTTTGAATAATTTTGTTCGTGTGAATTGAATAACACGTCGCATAGTGATTTTGCAAAAATAATAATTTGCGAATTTTTCACTTTTTGATTGATTCAGTCGTTCACGAACGATCGAATGGGAAATCAAATGAATCATTTATGGACAAAAATGAAAAAACAACCAGTCAAGTACTTTTTTTTCATTTTTCATTAGAAAAATCATCGGGAAATATTACCGATAAATCATTCACGAACGACTGATTCATTAGTGCATTAAACTGAATAGTTTGAAAAAAGAATTAAAAAAAAAATTTCAAGCACCGTTAGAGACACCACTCAAAAATGCGTTAATGCAAATTGTTTACGAATAACTGGATCAGTCATTGAATGAATATTCAGTCGTTCACGAACCACCAAATAGGAATTCAAATGAATCATTTGTGAACGAAATTCGGAAGAACAACCAGATAAGTATTCTTTTTAAATTATTTATCAGAAGAACCATTTGGAAATATTACCGATGAATCGTTCGCGAACGACAGATTCAACAGTGCATCAAACTGAATCGTTTGTAAACAGAATGAAAAAAAAGTTTTCAAGCACCATTAGAGACATCACTCAAAAATATTTTATGCAAACCGTTCACGAACGACTGAATTAATAATTGAATGAATTATTTTTGAACAACTTCGAACGTGTGAATTGAATAATATGTCGCAACGTGATTTTGCAAAAAAAAATCATCTGCGAATTTTTCACTTTTTGAATAATTAAGTCGTTCACAAACAATCGAATGAGAAATCAAATGAATCATTTGTGAACAAAATTGAAAAGAACAACCATTCAAGTCCTTTTTTATCATTTTTTATTACAATAACCATTCGGTAATGTTATCGATGAATCATTCGCGAATCACTGAATCGCTCAGCAAATGAATCGTTCACGAATCAATTCTGAATTTTTTACTTTTTTTTACGAAAAATGGAGTTGATTTTAGTCGAACATGGTCATAAAACAGGTTAAAATTTTTTGAACGAAAATATCCATCTTGTGAGCAAAAATCGTACACGAATGATTTTCTCTAAAAAGTGAAGTGATACGTTATTCATTTTCAATTGAAATTGATAGTTTAGCAGGTTATTAATGCAAATGTAATCGTTCATAAAACATTGAATTATTTTACGACAAATCGTTCACGAATGAATCACTCAGAAAGGTAAGCGAGAAACACGATAACGAAGCAAAAATCAAATTCAATTCAAAATTAATTCTCGTGAATTGACAGATACATCAAAATACAGAATATTTTAATTGATCCAAAAAAAGTAAAGATCCATGATTTGAATCATTTGAATCGATACACCATTCAGTACGTTTGGGCGAAACAGATCATTTCAATTAAAATTAAAATAATCCAATTTGCAAAACTTTTGCATTTTCAAGCACCTTACCCTTTACTATCAAATCACCCTCCCTCCCCCAAAAGCACCACTTACTCGACATCATTTCGTTTCAACTTTTCTGCTATCGCGAATAATCGAACTAGACCGAAAACACCCTTCATCCACCACTTAAATATCATATCCACTCGCGATCGATTAGGTAAATAAAAATCTTAAATTTTGCACATCTCGCGAACCAAATAAACACAAAATTACGCAAATAATAGCAATTTTTCTTTTTTTTTTCAAACAGCAGCTCGATGATAAAAAAAAAAAAAAAAAAAAAAAAATTTTTTTTTTTTTTTTTAAAAAACAGGCCGGAGAAAAAAAAAAAAAAAAAAAAAAAAAAACACTCAAAACCGGACAAGCGTCGTATTAATGACTGGGTTAAACGGACCCGCCGCTTCGTTCGGTTATACGAGTAATGGCCGCGTGATGAATCTATCTATTAGCAGAATTACCATTAAAGGAAACTAGTACAGTGCATAAAATCTTTTCGAGCTGACACATACTTACACTATTGGACATATACTACACACATACAGCAGCATATGATCTTCAGTAATGATGGTCAGATTGACTCTCTAGTCTTTAGTATAGTTTAATATATTCTCAAGAGACTGGTGAAGGGTAGGTGAAGGTAAATGAAGAATTAATTTCGTTTTTATCTATCGTTGAGAGGGGTTTGAAAAAAAAAGAAAAAAAGAACCCCTTCTTCGAGTTGGGAAATCGAGACAACTTTGACGAAATTAGAATGTTAGTAAAAGCTGGACAACGAGACGAGTTACTTTCTCGTCTTCGTCTTCGTCTTCGTCGTCATCAATGGTAGCGATATCCATTCCATATCCATTTCATATGGTACAGGTATATTACGTATAATATACGTACATATGGGTATGGAATATGGACATAGGTATAGGTCTAGGTCTACATAGGCATACAGCAAACGAGGTTCTCTAATTACGTTGCCGGTTGCGGAGACGCGAGATAATTTTGCACGAGAGAGAAAAATAGGGTACCATACCTTGCTCTTTCCTTCAAAGACGCAGATCGCGTTGGTAAGCTGCCGGTGTTATTTGTAGGCGGAGGAATTAACGCAGGGTGAGTATTTCCAGACTCGATTTTAGCTTTCAATTCGCAATACCGTCGATAAAACCTATATTAATACATAGTAAAGCGTGTATACCAATCGCACACAAACACACACATACACACGAGCTTATAAGCAATACTAGGTAAGTAGGTGAAAAAAAATAATAAAATAAAATAAAACTTGGAACAAAAACGTTTTGAATTGAACCAAACCATATTAGAATATGTGAAATAAAAAAAAAAAAAAAACTTAAGTTGGTCAATTAAGCTCAAGCTATATACGGTTAATCGAGTTAGCTCACTTTGAACTACCTATACGATTAGTGTTAAGGTAGGTAAGTAGGTATTTCTGATGATTATGTTGCAATATCAACACAGACTTACTTATCATCTGCTTCGAAGCTTTGAGTACGTCTTAATACGACCTCAGGTACTTTATCATCGTGTACAGCTACCGACTCACTGGACGCTGCCGTATTACCACTCCATAACTTCTCATCTTCGAATCCTATGGTTGAATGCGATCATTAATAAAGCCTGGTACTTGTATGTACTTAGTATTAAGTAAAGTATACGATTATGATGAAAAACAAAACCGAACCGTCGCGCACATTCAGACAAATCGTCTCCACCGCCATTCGATATTTCACCGAAGACGACGACTACGACGCAACAAAAGAACACGCCGCGTCACGCGTCGTGTTCCATCGACTTTATCGTAGAGCTCGCGTGCTTGCCTGCCCTCTCCCACCATCCTTATTTTACTCTTATACCTTTCCATATGCATAATACAATATTATAAAAGTGTACATAGAACATAAATACTACACATAGTGGACATATGAATCATTTATAGTATGTATACCCGATGCATGTTAATATCTCGTATCTACTACTACTACTACCTATGTAGCTCACCGTATTACATAATAATAAAAACCTCTCTGTTGTTTTCCATTTTGCAACGTATGTATAATAAAACAAAGCCCCCGAATTGCATAGTATATACATATAGCTATACGTATAGGTAACTGGTTTATTTGTATAGATACGCCAAAAAAAAAAAAAAAAAACAACCATCCATTTTAATATTATAATCGATCCATGGGATGGTGTTGGTGGAGCGGTGTTTCATCTCACCCAACGCAATAGTACACCACCCAATCTATGGTAAACCTACATAATGATGAGTAATAGCACGACCACCAACTAAAATCCAACTCTCTACTTCGTCTCTTGTTCATGAAACTTTGAAAAATCCACAGTACTCTACTAAAGCACCATAGTTAAAAATACTCAGGTATATACTCTTCTCTATGCACTTATATGTAACTTATTTTTGTTCTGTTTTGTTTTGTTTATTTACATTGTCTAAAAAAAAAAAAAATACCATACAAGTCGTCGCATACACGCAGGTGTCCGCGCGATAATGATTGAATAAAACGTATGTAGGTATTCGATTATCTTCCCAAACCACCATAAATGTACTACTACGACGCGATTTTACATTTCAAACTTCAGCACGAAGTTTAAATAATAAGACTATCGTTGAGAATTCAATGTCTAGTATTTTCCTCGTTCTTTGAATATTTTTCATTCGTTCGTCGAATCGATTATTTTTACGAATTTTGAAATAATATACCAAGTAGGTTGGGGGAGGGGGAGGAGGGGGAGGAGGAGGGCAAACAATAAGTTGCAAAATCGAACAAAGAGTAGGTCACAACAGGATGGACAGATTTTAGCAAATTTTGGAAAAAAAATTGACAACGACGAGAAGTACTTGATAGTTTGTTGTAAAATGACTTCAAACTAATGTGGTAAAAATTTTATCCTTCAAAGTTTAAATTTACCCTATGCCAGCCAAAGCTCAAAGTTAAAAAATTACCAACAACTATCAAAAATTTTGAAAACATTTTTTTTTTGCCCCCCCCCCCCCTTAACCCTCCTATAGCAACTTATGTCGTTTTGGACATCTGGTATAGAAAAAAATAGACAACATATGTCAAAAACGACATCTAATGCAAATTATGGTATAACCATATAAACAACAGATGTCAAAAATGACATCTATTAAAAATTAGAAGATAGGATATGTCTAAAATGACATCACGTAGAACTATTGAATGGTAAATGCTTCAAAGATTATTTTGGCTATAAATAACATTAAACCGATTTTTAATGAAATATTTCAAAAATTTTGGTATTTTTTTTAGCTTTGAGCTTTAGCTGGGAAGGGTAAATTTGCACTTCAAGGGCTGAAATTTCTACCACGTTAGTTTAAGGTCATCTCACAAGTATTAAACACCAACCGTTGTCAATTTTCCAAAATTTGCAAAAATCAATCCACCCTAAAAGGCAAGGTTCCGAACTAAATCACCTTATGAAGCACAGTTGAGTGAATAATACCATCTTCACATCGTAATGCGTTGCTTTTTGAGTTGGAATTGTGGTCCTTACACTGAACGTACCGGTTGTTTTGTATTAACCTCCTTTCCCTTAAACCAATGACAGATCAACCCATGCGACTTACATGTATAATAGTAACCATACCCGAAAAATTGAAGGGGCTGAGAGATAGTTATTTTTAAAATTTCATTTTCGCCCAAACCTGCAGCTAACTTTGGAAATTCATGGGAAAAACATTATAATGATGAAAATTCGCTGTTGGCTCTAAAACGCAGCAAATACTCTCGAGTAAATGTGGTATAAAAATCAAGAGTGAGGGTCAAGTGATTCGTAAAATATGACAAGATAAGTACAAAAAAAAAAATAAATTGCAACATTTTTAGTTTTTTGTGGAATAATTTTTCAAAAAGCTACTATGAGAACCTCATTAAAAAATTTTTTAATTAACGAAAGAGTACCTGGTAGTGGTTGGAGTGGTAAGCCAGAAAGTTGCATTTATACAGAGAAAAAAATTATCAATTGAAGAAAATAATTTTTAGTCATTTTGGATTAAATTGGAAAAAAAATTTGAATCTTGAATAGTGGTAGGGATACAGCTTGAAATTGGAGTGAATAGCTAACCCCTCCCCCTCCTTCAACAGGTATATCTAAAATGTCTATTGAATCCACATATCAAATTTCAATTTCTTAGCTCAATTTGGAATGGAGATATACGAAGAGCAAACTCGAAAAATAAGAAGAACGTACCAAAAAACCACTTTTTCGGGAGCTGTAAGTAGGTGCAATGAGTCTGAAACCCCAAATGACACATCCAGGATCTATACTAAATCTACATATCAAATTTCAACGTCTTAGCTCAATTTGAAGAAGAGTTACGCGAGGAGCAAACTCAAAACATAAGAGAAAACGCCCCAAAACCTAAATTCGGGGGGGGCGATGGTTCAGAAAAGTCGAGATCTTCAAAAGGCATATTTATGGCCCTTGCCAAGTGCTTCTAACTCAATTTGGACGGGAGATAAAACCCTTCCCACTGATCAAATGGGAAGAAACCTCTTTGTACCACCCGATCTTATATAACTCTTGATTTTCTATCGATTGACTCAAAAACGAATAAATTTTGCCATGTCAGCCTCGCTGCACCCTCTCCACTGAATTTGAGCCACTCCAGAAAATAAAATTCGCTGCCATCTTTACACCTTATTTCGGGTATTTTTACAGGTACAAAAATATGACAGTAGCTCTGCACTAAAACAAGGTATTAATTGAGATCAAATAGTAAATCTGACTTCATTATCGTATTCAGAGGGTTCGATTTATACGATAACGATGCCAATATCACCAACCTAAGCATTGCCCCAAATTTGGGTGAGGGGGTGTCACTAGGCCCCAAAAAGCGGCCGCGAAAGTTCGATGCGGCTTTCCTACGAAATTTCAAAAATCACTCGTTATAAATTGTTATTCGGTATTAATATGGAAGTTGCCACCCTATTTAAAACTTGACTTTTTCGAACCAAATTGAATTTTTTTCTCAGTTTGAAAGTTAGACAAAAATTGAATGATGAGTGCTTTTTGACTAATTCAGAAATGCTGAATACTAATGCGACGTGTATTTTTCGTTGAAACCTTTTTTTCACATGTTGACCCATTGGCCCCCCATGCACCATGCCCACAATCTTGTAATTATGTTCCTCAACTATAATTTTAACGACGAAATCTGGTACAAAATTTCACGTTGAATAACTTTACTTCCATCCATTTTTAGCATATTAGCCATTATTTTAGAGAAAAACGCATTTTTGAGCATTTTTCAAATTTGGAAAATGGCCCTAATCTCATCAAAAATTGAAAAAAAATCTAAAAATTATACTCATCAAAACGCATAATTGGGCGGGAAAAAATTTCATGTACCCTCCTCGGGTCAGAGTCTGCAGCAGTTCAAAGTTTTCTTTCGTCAATTGCTCTACCCCCTACCCCGTCTCCTAAGGAGTGGGAAATTTTGGAAAAATTCGTGTCTATAGACCCATTATACCTCTGAAAATCTGAATTAAAATCATTACTTATCCTCAAATACGCTTGAATACAGAATTTTTTCCAAAAAAAAAGTTTTTTTGATATTCTGTGGGAGAGGGAGATGAGGTGGGAGGGGGGGACTTTTTTGGCCCCGCAATTTTTTTAAAGATACTCGATGATGTTTTATCAAAATTTTGAAAATCCGAGGACAGGGGCAGTTCGCCATTGTTATCCCGGAATACCCTTTGCAATATTATTGAACTTCTCCGATTTAATGAAATGAAAATATTTAATTTGATTCAATTATCAAAAAAATTGCTACAAAATTAATGAATTTGTGCCTCAGTTTTATTTTGAATTGTAAAGCACCATTTTGATTCATGATCATTTCTCAGCCAAAAACGTAAAAAAATTAATCTTAAAACGGTTGATTTTCACATGTTTCAACTTGGTTTTTAAATAAATTCGAACAATTTGACATTTCAGTTTTTAAGGGTTTCTAATAAACATTTTCCAACATGAAAAATGTGACATTTGCAAGACATTTTCATAAAATTCATGAGGACCTTCCCCATTCCAAAAAAAATTTCCTTATCTCTTTATACATAATGAAATTTCTTAGTCTACTTGAAAGCTCACAAGTGCACAACATACAAATTTATAAGGAATTTTAAATAAACACTGAAAAATGCTATTGGCATTTGACAAAAAATTACGTTTTATAACTCACATAACATTTTAGATAACCTCGTATGTAGTTTTTATTTTTCACAACAAAGGATAGAAGTCCAATGAACGTGATGGAAATTTATAGTCACCAACTTTGCTTCTCACCCTTTCCACCAAACTGTTTTAGAATTTTAAAATTCACATAAAAATGATGAAAATTTTTTTTTGGAAATTTTAATAATAATATGCAGTGGTAGACTTCTGGATTCCTCTTCTCCCTCGCCCTAAAAAATGTACAACTTTTTTGGCTATTACACTTCTATTATAATAGTTGAAGAATAATTGAAAGTCAAGATCACAGGTAAATTTATCAGGGCCTATTCAAAGTGAAACAGAACCTTAATTACCATTAAAAATGGTGAAATTAATATTGATTTCCGTTTTTCAATTCCATGTTGCTTTAAAATATTATCAAAAATTTGAAAAAAAAATTTCCATTCATTTTTCTTTTAGTTGACATTTTAAAATACAAACAAATATCATCCCTCCGAAAATGACCAATTGAGATGCCTAAAAAATGTAACCACAACACATGAGCTGATACTAATTCGAGTATGTACCTGTTTTTCAGAATTTTTTGTCAAGTATATTTCTCTCGTTTCTTTTAATACATGTCCAAACAAAAAATTTATGAAATTTCGACAAATTAGTACAAAACAAACTGATGCTTACAGGCTTCATTTACAGTTGATCAATAAAGTGTATTAATTTTAAGGGTTTTTTCGAAAATTGGTGGCGGGGGCCAACTTGACTGTTGCCTATACCCAAATTTGTTCTAAAATTTCAAAATTTAAATACGAAATTAAAAAATTTTGTTTTGAACTTTTTGATATTAAGGTATCCTAGTAAATCGCCTGAAATAAAATGAGTTTTCGCCATTTTTCTGGTCGAGGGGGAGGGGAGAGATACAAAATCCTTATTTAAAAATTGAAAAAATTTAATGTTTTGAAGTTTTTGAAGTTGATAAAATAAAAAAAAATGTCTAAATTATTTCATCAAAAATGAAGAACTGATAAAATTTTTTTGACCTTACATGACTTACCATAACACATTAAATAATACCCAAAAATTTAATTTTTTTTCGATTTCTTACATAAATTTTGAAATTTTAATCCAATTTGGAAGGAGGCAATAGTCACGTTAAAGATCCCAAATTTTTATCATGTATTTTTTCCATAAAAAAATCATTTGAGAAATTCAATAGAGCAGAATGTTAAAAGATAAGTAGTCTTTTCTACACGTTACAGAGTAGTAATTCAAAATGATGAATGCTTGAATACGATTTCTCATACATTAAATAAATTTTTTCTACATTTTCAGGAAAATAGACTTTCATAATTTTCTTCTCGTTTCATTCTTTTTTTTTTTAATTGGAAATACATTATTTTTAAATCTAATGATGAACGAAACTGTTTTGATAAGATTTTCAGATTTCTTTACATGTTACTACGAATTAAAAAATTTAATTCAGTTTTAAAAACACATCAATAACATATTCAAACGTAAATAAAAATACCCACACACACACACAAGAACGAAAATAAAAGTTGATTAAAGCTGATTAATTATGGTAATGCAATTTACACATTAAAAAACAAAGTAAAGAGATAAGAGTAGGAAATTTGGTTATGAATTTCTCACATTCATAACTCATGAAAAATGTATCGGAAAGATAATGAGAATTTTCACGAAATTACATTTTCGCAATAATGAAACATCAAGATTACATAATAAATTCCCCGGTACCAAAAAACAACAACAAAAATATCGTAAAAGTACTCACTAAACGGGGTTCTGATCGCATTTCGTAACGAGACTGGTTTTCGCCACGAGGGAACGTGGACATCGTCGTTATCATTGGTTAAATTCGAAGGCGACGAAGGAACCTAAAAGGAAAAAAAAAACCACCGATAAATAAAATTGAAAAAATTAATTCATCACCGTATCTCTGGGATCAATAACCTTTTATCGAACGAGTGAATCCGATAAGGACACCAGACTCGTTAATTTTTCAAACGTTCCGATTACGAAATATAACCTTATTAAATTACGATTAATTTCCATTTCACTGTAACCATTTAGTGTGTTGAAAATTTTCACAACAAATAAGGTCAATCGTAAGCTCGATCTTCGATACGAGGTAAAAAAAAACGAAAACATTATGTACGTACATTTCCGAGGGTAAGGGGCACGATGAAAAAAAAACACACGAATACATTTTGCATAACTTACCGAGTTAATAGGAACTTTTGCAGCTGTTTCTGGTAAATCGCGTATCTTCGTTTTGGCGTCGTTGTTAACGCGAGCGTTTTTATCTAAAATTGTAATATTGGAGTTAAATTTTATCCTAATACGATATTCAAACTACGTATAACCTAATGTAAATTTACCATTATTTTCATCGGCGATTCTACGTTTTTCTTCCGATTCAGTCTCAATTTTAAGCTCTACTTTAGGAACTTTATCCACAGGAGGTACATCTTCCTCTAAAATTAACTGACCTAACGTTTGCTTCTCCGTTATGCCATCTTTACCTTTAACCAGCGTTGGTTTATCATTCATAGAAAGCCTGTAACAAAATGAATATTGTAGAAAAAAATCATCTATTAAAATCTGACGATGATTAATTTTGATAATTTTTTTTTCAAAAAAATAATCATATTTTTGATTCGAATAACATTAATATGACTTTTTTCAACGTCATAATTCCTAATTTTGAAATGAATAAGGCAATCTTGTAACACTCCATAGCATGTAAGTTGCCTACATGGTAACTTCAAGGCGCAATACATTTCTTATCGACATCATACGTAGTACACTTATTTCAGCTTAAAAATATCCCAAACACGTTCGAAATTCAAGGAAAGCGGAAATTTCATATATACCTAGGTACTGTGAAGTATGTATTTCAATATTCCCGAACTTCCCTAAAATTCGTGGGTACTATGCCCTTCTTTTGGAGCAGCAAGAGAGTGCAAAGTTTGGTTTTTTGGCGATTGCTTCCCGAATTACAGGCTCACGAAAAAAATTTCAGAACGAAAGTTATGGAGTATTAAAAGACGAACATTTTTACTTCCCTGACTTTTTTCACCAGGAGATCGCGGGGAGGAGCTAAGGCGCTTGAAAAAAAAATTATGTTTGAAAATCTTCAATTGACACGAATAGTTTTCAAAATTCTGCTTAATTCACTTTTAGTAGCATTTTTCTTGCAAATCACTTCCCACTACTATGGAAAATAAGAAAAATGTTGGACCGGGACCCTTTACCGGAAGCGGGGGGGGGGGTGTCTCAAAAAGTTGCAATTCTTTCAAGTGATAAGTCCATCGATTCAGACAAACGTTGTAAAGCATTAAAATACAAACATTTATATTTTTATTACTTTTTTCTCAAGTGGTCATGGGAACGAAAGGAAAAAAGTAACACTTAAAAATTCCAGTTTTCGCCTATCTGGGTCAGGTAATTCTAGCGAGCCGAAAATTAAATGAGCCAACTAAAGGAGGCTTTGTGGTCGCAGAATCTGATTTTTACAATAATTTGAGCATGGGAACCAAACTGCACTTGTAAAGAGTAGGTTCAAAATCTAAACTTTGCCAAATTTTAGACATTGTTATCAATTTACCTCAGCTACAAAATTGTCTTAGACCTCAATAGTTTCGTGATCCCAATACAGCACATTGGAAACACCCGTATACCGAATCTGACACCCATTTCTTTGCATTTTGCAAAATTTTGAAACTTTAATACCCCATTTTGGAGCTTAATTTGGGTTCAAAAGCTAAAAACTCTCATTGGTCTAGAACAGCAGATTTCAGATCTCATAAATCGACATCAATGTGCAAAATATGACAAATTTTGGATTTTGAACCTCCCCTTCGGAAGCCCAATTCGAGTGCAACGCTAAAAAAGCAGTCAAAATTGAATTCCACGACTTCATAAACCCTTATAATAGACTCATTCAATTTTTGGCTCCGAGAATTTATGCCTAACTCGCCTAGGCGAAAAATATTAATTTTAAATGGAATTTGCAATACGGTCACCTTTTTAGCCTGATTTTCTATGTCATGTTGTTAAAATCAGGCTATCGACCAACGGCGGATGAGGTGGGGGGGGGGGTTCAACTAAATCCGTTTACGGCTCCTAGAAGACCATTAAGACAATTTTTAGCCATGTCAGATATTTGTCTTTATTTATTATTTTCCTTTTTTACTCATTTTTCCCCAGAACATTAAAATCATTTACTTCGCTCGATATCGATCAAAATCGCTCCAATTCGGCCAATCGGTTCAATTTGGCGATGGATTAGATATATATGAGCGGGGATGAACTTGGGTCAAAATTCAGTTACGTCCCAATTTGGAAGAGAAAGTGTTGAGGGGTTAAAAACGTAAAAATAAGCCAATTGATAGAGAATCAAAAGTTGCATAACATATCCAAAATTCAACCTCCTAAGTCAATTAGGAAGGGAGATATGGAGCTTTCCTATTTTTTGACCTCGAAAAAGGACTGTTCCTCCCCTATTTCCACAACAACTTGAAGCAGGAAGTTGAAAATTGGTATGAACATTTAATTGAAGTCCCAGATGTGCATTTTGGAGGTTCCGACTTTTTAGCTCCGTTGCACCCCCTCACGGATCCAAATAAGTAGTTTTTTGATCAGTTTTTCTCATTTTTCTCATTTTTTAAGTTTGTTCCTCGCACAACTCTCTTTCAAATTGAGCTAAGAACTTGAAATTAGGCATGTACACTTAGTAGGGGGCCCTGGATGTGCGTTTTGGGGGTCTCGACTTCTCAGCCCCATTTCACTCTCTCATAGCCCCAAAAAAGCGGTTTTTTGATCGTTTTTTTTATTTTTTGAGTTTGTTCCTCACATAACTCCTCTCTAGATTGAGCTAGGAAATTGAAATTAAGTATGTACATTCAGTGGGAGGCCCTAGATGTGCGTTTTGAGTCTCGAATTTTTAGCCCTCGTCCCATGGCCACCAAGGAAAAAAGTAAAAAAACGAAAATGTTTGTTTTTTGTAGCTCTACAACGTTTGTTGGAATCAATTTTTTAATTTTTTTTACCGTAACACACTTATCCTTTGAGAATGTTGCAACTTTTTGAACAGCAGCTCCATCCCCCTCTCTGGTGTAATATTTTTCTTATTTCACATAGTAGAGGGAAGTACTATGCAAGAGAAATGCTGCTAAAAATGAATTCAGCAAATTATTGAGAATTATTCATGTCAAATGGAGATTTTCCAAAATTATTTTTTTCTGAACACCCTACCTTCTTCCCTTGATTTCCTAGGGGAAAAAATCAAAGGAGTAAAAATGTTCGTTTTTTAATGCTCTACAACTTTTCTTTCAGCATTTTTTTTCAAAAGTGCGGTATTTGGGAAGTAACAGCTAAAAAACCAAAATTTGCACCCTTAATACCCCCCCTCCCAATGGCAAAATATGCATGGATTTTAGGGAAGTTAGGTATAGAAAAATATAGTTGAAAATTGTCAATTTTCTCAGTTTTTTGTAGATAGATTCTGAAAAAGTTATTACGAGCTCGCAACCCCTTCACCACTCCGGAGTTCTAAGCCGAAATCCTGAAGGTTGCTTCCCATTGGAGAAAAAAAAGTTATAAAATGTTGAAATTTATCAATTTTTTCTTAAAAGGTCATGATTTTCCATTTTATAACATTCAATATATTTTTTTCTCTGTTGGGAAGCAACCTTCATGGTTTCTGCTCAGACCATGGAGTGGAGGGGGAGTGCACTGCCAGTCATTTTAAAGACTTTTAATGGAGAACTCATTATAACTTGTTCAGAAGATATCCATGAATAACTAAAAAAGTTATAAATTTTTAGCAATATTTTTTGCATTTATTTTGTCATATTTTACGAACTACTTCACGCCCACTCTTAATTTTTATACCACACATAATCGTTTTAGAGCTAACAGCGAAATTTTATCAATATTAATTTTTTTTCTATCAATTTTCAAAGAGAGTGGCGAGTTTGGAAATATCAAAAATAACATATGTCAGCCCCTTTAATTTTTCGAGTATACTAACCGTTATACATGCAAGTCTCATGAGTTGACCTAACACTAGTATAAGGAAAGGGAGAATAATACGAAACACCCGGTACACACGCCCAATCATAATATTACAAAATGAGACAACCAAACTCAAAACGTTTCAAAAGTACTTTGCCAATAGGCGAACCTGAAATTGTTCATTTTTAACTCCATTATTCGGTTCATTTTGGTGGGCACACACATACTACTCGACGAATCGTATTCCAAAAATATCTCTCTCGTACAATTTCCTATCGCAGCAAATCGTTCACTCGGTTGGACGAACAATTCGCGAACCTAATTTCGACCAAAATAACCGATACGAAGAACAGCAAACAAGGTACACATCGCTTATGATTCATTGGCAAAAATCACGCACATTTTAAGTACAAAACGCTTCCCCAATCGCAATTCTAAATCCGTAACCGCATCCGATTATTTTAAGTCGAACCTCGAATACGGCCGCCATCATTGCACCGCACCGGTGCGGTGTATCAAATCCGTACCCGGAGCCAGACTAGCCGCATAAAATTCGTTCAATGAAACGTGTATAAAACGTCCAATTTCTACCATACGGGTTCGTCGACGTTGCCAAAAAAACAAATTACACGTAGCGCGAAGCGTATTAAAGAAAAGTAAAGAATAAAAAAAAAAAAAAATGAACAAGAAGAAGTAATAACGTTTTAAACTGTTTTCTTATTTTTCTCGTTCTCGCATATATACATACGTACAAGTACAAGTACCTACTTTGAGAAGCTGTAATGCTCATGGGCACATATGTACTATATAGACCGGGCAACTTGACCATAATAATACGTATTTTGCTCTTAATTTTTTTTTTTTTTTTTTTTCTGTTTCTAAATCGTCCAAATTCAAACAACAGTCAGCCAATGGTTACGATATGTGCTAGATTATAATTATAAGTATACCTATTAGCATAGTTAAAATGATAATGATTACCTTCTTTTCGGCGATTCTTTAATATTTACTATTGTCTTAGTATCAGATCTAGTATCTTTTTGCAGCGTACATTGTTGTTTCTTCCTTAATTCTTCTAGCAGTCGTACCATTTCACCTTCCGATACGTCAAACGCGGTTTGTCCCTGTTTTTTGGTTACAATTATCATCGTTATTATTATTATTATTCAAATTATTCTTACTATCTTAGACATGGAGAAACAGCGGCTTTGATACCGTTGTCGTCGTCGTCGTCGTCGTTATTTCTACCAGTACATAACTTAATGTTACGCTTAAAAACCAAAAACTCATTTCCTATGAATTTTAATTTATAATGCACGCCATCGTCCTTACAGCAGTATACTAATGCAATACGCAGAACGATTCGTGTTGCGTTACGCGACTTATAATCTATAATTAAACCGGACGCGTAAAAAAATTTACTGACTTGGTCGCCTGCCTGGTTGCACAGCTCGTGTTTATGCTACGTTACAAATTACGATTTATAATGCACGCGAAAAAGGTGATCGATCTATTCGCATTGGGTAAATTGAGGACGAAGAGCGTTAAGTGTGAGCTGCGAGGCCTACCGGTAAGCAGGGGTATTAATGTTAATGGAACACTTAAATAGTCAGATCTAGCGGATACCTAAAAGATTTGCATTGCCATAATATTGAAGAAGTTAACGAAATTGGTTGAATTTCAATAGCATAGAGAACCTCCCTGGAAAGGAGTATAGGACAAGCAATCACTCTGGTGTCCACAACTTATAGGTTGCTTTCATCGCTGTCGAATCAAATGTCTCGATATTTTTTCAGAATTTTTAAAAATAGAGGAACACGTTGGAAAAGTTGAAAAAACTACATGAAAAACCCAGCAACAGATACGTGCTCAGCAGCTCGAATTATCCACATAAACACCATTCGCGAGATAAAAGTACTCCAATTTCGAAACCCACATTTTCATCAGAAATTTCTCCTAGTTGTAGTTTTAAAACTCCTTAAAAATCACAGAAATTTGGGTAAAAATCATTGAAAACTGGGAAAAGATTGACAGAAGTTTATAAAAAAGGCACAATATTGACCGAAAATCGTTAAGAATCATTTAAAACTGAATAACTGATCAAACATTACCAAAAAACTATCAAAAATTGGTGAAAATTGACCAAAAATTGTGAAAAATCAATTAAAATTGAGTAAAAATTTGAAAAAATGTGAAAAAATTATTCAAAATTGGGTAAAATTTGGACAAAAAAAGTAACAATTGCTAAAAATTGATCAAAAATCATGAAAAACGTCGAAAATGTTGTAAAAATTGACCAAAAATGAGTAAAAAGTCAAAAAATTGATCAAAAATAAACGAAAAATTCACGAAAATTGATCAAAAATCGCGAAAGAATATTGAAAAATATGCAAAAATTGACCATAAGTCGTTAAAAATCATCCAGAAATGGCCAAAAGGCATGAAAAAATATTTAAAAAATTAACCTAATTTCGTAATTTTTGATCGATTTTTGTCAATTTTTACTTGTTTTTCAACATTTTTTTGTGATTTTCGATTAATGTTTGATTATTTTTAACGATTTCTTTCATATTTTTCACCAAAAATCGTTAAAAATCATTAAAAATTGATCAAAAAACTTAAAAACATGCAAAAAATTGATCTAAAATTATGGAAAAACCTTGAAGAAATTGTAAAAATTGATCCAAAAAATGAAAAAATCAATGATTTTTAACAATTTTTTAGTCAAGTTTTCACCTAATTTTCAATATTTCTTCACGTTTTCTGATCAATTTACAATAATTTTTAACAATTTCTGGTCAAAAATATGAAAAAATGATGAAAAATAAATGAAAATTGACCAAAAACTGTTAAAAATCATAAGAAATTGAATAAAATTTCGACAAAAATTTACAAAAAATTAGGAAATTAGGTTAATTTTTCAACATTTTTTCATATTTGTGGTCAATTTTTGATGATTTTTCACGATTTATGATCAATTTTTGCACATTTTTCAACATTTTTTCGCGATTTCTGATCAATTTTCAATGATTTTTAACGATTTTTTTTCATGATTTTCAATCAATTTTTTGGCCTTTTTACCTATTTTTTTTACTCAATTTTCGGAGTTTTTCAATGATTTTTGCTCAATTTTCACTCATTTTCATCAATATTTACATCTATTTTCAATGATTTTAACGATTTTTGGTCAGAAATATGAAAAAAATCGTTACAAAGGATCAAACTAGGTCGAAAATCACGAAAACCCCGTTAAAAATCATATGAAATTAAATAAAAATTTGACAAAAATTGACCAAAAATTACGAAATTAAGTCTATTTGTTAACATTTTTTTCAGACTTTTGATCAATTTTCAACGATTTTTAACAACTTTTTTTTCACATTTCCACTCATTTTCGATGTTTTTCAACGATTTTAACTATTTTCAATGTGTTTTTTTTTCATATTCAAGTTAATTTTCCACATCTTTTTCAATTTTTTTTTTCTGATTTTTGATCAATTTTCTGCATATTTTACCCAGAATCGACTCTCAAAATCGATTCTCAACTCCGGAGTCAAATTTATGTCAAATGTGAAGTGTTGAAATTGCTCCAGAACTGAGCAGTGAAATTTTCTAGCCATACAATATTAAATCTTCATGGCATTAAAAATTTGTAGTTGAAAGTCATCAAAATCCATTACCACCTTCGGAGTAAAAAGTAGTCAGGGGGAGTTGGAGAATCTTTGTAGTCATTTTAGAATCAACAGACAGTTTTTTCACTAAACTCCGGAGTCTGATGGAGCCAAGAATCAAAGTTCGAAAACTCCTCCGGAGTCAAATTGGGGTCAAAGAGCCGGTTTCTTCACTGAACTTTGAAATATGATTGTCGATCACTGTGAAATTTCATTATGACTCTGGAATCAAGCCTACGTCGGAGTAAATTTTTTAATTAACTGGTTCTTTCCTTTCCGGCTTTCAAATGCTAATCGAACATTTCTACAGATTAAAATTTCATTGGATCTAGAATACGAAGACGAGAAGAAAAGATGATGAAGGTGTCAGAAGATGTAACTCAAGCTAAAAAGTAGATTATTTTAAAGTCGAAAGTTCAAAAGTGATTGAACACAGAAAGACAAGGGAGGGGGAGGGGGTTCAACCTTTCTGGATTTAAAAAATTATTTGCATAAGTACGCATGAAAACTTGGGTAATTCAAAATTGAAGAGAGTAATACTCCACAAAATGATGATTTTTTTTCTCAAATCGTCCTTCATGATTAGCATGATAGTATTTGACTTTGAGAGGAGGCGTGGAGGGAGTAAAGGAGAGATGGTAAGATAAATGGTGCTTATGGATACTCGTTAAGGTTAATTTGACCAAGTTTTCAATGAATTTTTCAAGCCAAAAATTTATTTTAAACAGAGACCTATTGACTGATCAGTTTTCATGCTCCATTACGCGCTTATTACATCAGTTAAAAAAAAAAAGGAAATTTAATCAAAAGTCGAGAAATCTAAGAAAAACTCACCACATAATTTTTTTTATCCATATCACAGAAATTTTCGACTAAAATCTCGCACGCTTCTTTCTGGCCCCAATGTGCAGCCGCATGTAATGGGGTCCATCCGTCAAGATCTTGAGCATTTACATCTGCTCCGGCTTGTATCAGAATACTGCGAAATTAATGGAGAAAAAAATCAATTCATATAATTTTCTATCGATGCACGGAAATGTATTCAGCGAAGAGGCGAGAGGCGTGGATATTGTAATGATGACCAAATACTTACTCCATTACTTTAATATATCCTTTTGATGCAGCCACATGCAATGCGGTAGCGCCAGTCTTATCGTGAGGAATGTCTTCATATTTATTGGAATTCAACCATTCTTTAGCGTGCTGCAGCATTACTCGTTCTTCTTTACTTCGAGCTTCATCTAAATCGATTCCTGAAACGTAGAAAGTATATATTTGACGACATCAGTTGCAGGTATTTTTTTAATCTTTGCTAAAAAGCAAAAGGTACGGTAATCGAGTAACACATTATAATTTACATCAAAGGTTCAAAGTTGCACTACTATCGAAAAAATATGTATTTTTAAGGCAACACATGCGATTTAATCCATCTACAGCGATTCATAATTCGACTCGAATAAATTGTATGCGTACGAAATAAAAGTTGTTTTCATATTCCATTCGATATAAATGACAAACATCGAGAAATATTCAATAAGTATAAAATAATATCGGAAGACTTTGAACTACTACACGGTGAGATCATTTATTTAAACTAACTCGTGAATTCGTTCGAAAAATTCTTTACACGAGTATTTTGCAATGTAAAATAAGCCTTATAGCATAAACGACAACTTTTACATCGTCGGAAGAAATTTTCTAACGAGCTTGCTTTTACTCTCGTAATGGCCAGGCCAATACAGCTACATATTCAACTTATTACTCGATATGATTCCAATTAATGACCATATCTTTACACGACGCGACGCTGAATAGTGAATTCTATGTAAGTATTCACCGTAGGAAAAAAAATATTACGCAGCATGTAAGTAGAAGTAGAAGTACATTACATAGGTAAATCTAAGTATATCGTGAGAAAGACAGAAAGAAAGAAAGAAGGAAGAGTAAGTATATGGTTTATCAATAACGACGATGACCAGCGTATACCTTATGTACGTAAACTGCATCCTTCATTTAAAAAACATAACAAGCGGAAAGAAATTGTTTCGACTTGTGTACCGAACGTTTAAAATAAAAAAAATAAAAAAAAAACAAACACACACAAACACTCACGCAAAATAAAAATAAAAAGGAGGCAAACATAAGGCGAAAAAAAAAATCTCGATACAATATCTCGGGCAGCTCATTGGACCAGACGCGAGTACAGATAAAAATCTGTAAAATCATCGAACGCGATGTTATTAAAATTATCATCATCGTTTACGAGAGAGACCGTGTGGCGTGTTTATAGGCGTATGCAAATAATATATACTTCTTCTCGAGCCCATTAACCATCTCACACGAGGCTGCTAATGGCGTATTTATTCTTTCTAATGGTGTAGCTTCTGACGTGACGTATTTTACGTACAGTATATATGTTCTTCTGTAGATGGACGTGACGAGTATGAGATATCGATACGAAATCTGATCGAAGAGTGATGAATGGATCGAAAAGGCATTTAAAAAGGATCGCGATTTGTGAGCTATAAAGTGTATTTTGGAAAATATATTACGTATTTATAGACTCTATTAATATGACCGCAGAATTTGGGTGAAGTTAAAATTTAAAAAATTCTGAGATCTTTGAAGTTGATTTCAATGAACGTCGAATTTGAAGTCTACATCGAAATTTCCATTAGATACCTACTAAAGATAACTCATGTTGGCCAGACTATTCACAGTAGAAGGTTATGTATGGCAAAGCTGTAAAGAAAATTTGGTAAAAAAAATGATCATGGATCATTTACATTTTTGTTTAATTTTCGTTCCCAAAGAATCAAATATAATATGAAGCCTTCATCGAAAAACTTCTATTACAGAAATGGTTTTTCTCTTCAGTTCTTTTAGGATTAAAATTGGGTTAACAAAAGCAAACGAATCAATTTTCAGTCTCTCTCTCCGCCTCCCTAAATAGATTTGAGTACGCTTTAAATTAGAGATAATTTTAAAATTCATTGATGAAAAAAATGCATTGCTTTGCGATGCTTTCTCAGCCCGATTTTCGTCACATATTACAATCATAAGAATTGAATTTTCCTAATCAACATTGCGAGTAGGACGGGTTCGATGAGGATAAAAAGTAGAAACTCCCAAACGCCACATCAAGGGTCCCTATAGACGAAACATAACTAACTTCAACTTCCTAATTCAATTTTGAGGGAAATATGCGAGGAACGAACTCTACAAATCTGAAAAATCGACTGAAAAACCGCATATTGGGGGCTGTTGGGGGAGGGGGTGAAATGCGGCTGAAAAGTTGAAACCCCAAACGGCACATCAAGGGTTCCTACAGACAAAACATATCTTATTTCAACTTCCTAGACCAATTTGGAGGAGAGTTATGCGAGGAACAAACTCAAAAAATAAGAAAAAACGACAAAAACCCACATACTTGGGGCTGTTGGGGTAAAATGGGGCTCAAAAGTCAAGATTTTTAAAATTCACTTTCAGGACCCCCTACTAAGGGTACATACCTAATTTCAAGATCTTAACTCAATTTAAAAGGGGGTTATGCAAGGAACAAACTCAAAGAATGAGAAAAATGAGAAAAACTTATAAAAAAAACCACTTTTTTGGGGCTGTGAGGGGGGGGGGAGTGTGCGTTCAATGAAGAAAAAAAGTCGGAAGCCTCAAAGGACACATCCAGGACCCCCTACTGAGGGTACATACCTAATTTCAAGTTTTTAGCTCAATTTGAAAGGGAATTATGCGAGGAACAAACTAAAAAAATGAGAAAAATGAGTAAACCCGATTAAAAAACCACTTTTTTGGGGATTGTTGGAGGGGGGGGGGGAGGGCGTTAAGTGCAATGGAGCAGAGAAGTCGGAACCCTCAAAAGGCTCGTTTAGGGCCCCAAGTGAATGTGTATACCAAATTTCAACTTCCTGGCTCAATAGGGTAGGGACATAGCGGAGGAATGGCCTTTTTTCAAGGTCAAAAAGGAAAAAAACGCCCATACCTCTCCTTCTAATTGACTTGGGAGGTTGCTTTTTGGATATGTTATACAACTTTTGATTCTTTATCAATTGACTTAAAATAGGGCAATTTTTGTGTTTTTGACTCCTCAGCACTCCCTCTTCCAAATTGTGGCATGACTGAATTTTTATCCAAGTTCAGCCAAACTCAGCCGATTGACCAAATTGGAGCGATTTTGGTCGGTACCCCTCCCCCCTCCTGAACCACCTTTGGTTGATAGACTGTAATAGTCTGGTTTTCATTGATAATATAACGTTAAAAATCAGACTAAAAATACAAAAATACATGTTTTAAGGGGACAGAGGGCCTGACAATTTGAAATCTTCAAAAAGACTTACCGAATCCACAAGTTGAATTTAAGACCGATGAACAAATTTTAATAAGCTTAAAGGAGATGAAAATCGTTTAAAAATTTACCTTTTTCAAAGACTTGAAAGGCAAGAAAACGAACTGAAAAATTGAAACTACTCCTCGAAAAGGTTTCAAAGTACATTTAAGGTTCGCAACCACTTTGACGGGTTCTAAACGTAAGTTATTCGAAGTCAGTGAAATAAACCTCCCCATAACATATAATTTTTTGGAGTTTCGAAATGGAGTGAACATTTTAACACACGATATCTCTGGAAGGAGAGGGTAAAAATTTTATAAATTTTCACAGATTATATATCTTTCTGAGTACTATAAATGAGAATTTTTTGAAAATTTTCGGTTCACATTTTTTCAACTTTTTTTTTCATGTTGAAATTTAACAATTTTTTTTTTAATTCAGGAGGAGGACTCAAGGCTAGAAATTTTTTTATCATCTTTGTTAGGTGGTCATCTATTGTTTATAATTTTTTGGGGTTCCGAAATTGAGTGCAACATGCTCAAAAAAAATCAACCCTCTCCCCAAACACGTATTTCACTACTTTTTCATAATTAATAAGGTAGGTATCCCCATTAAAAGCAAAATTCCGAGTCAATGCATGAATAAATTGAAAGTACATATTAAAACAACTCCATTTCGAAAATTTAAAATCCTGAAGCAGATTTCTCGAATTTTGGCGAATTTTTAAAATTTTTAAATTATCTCATCGTCCTGCAAATCATGAAAATTAGATCTGATCAACGAAAAAAACTGAAATTTGGTACATGCTCCACTTTCGACCTCCCAAAACCAGTGAAAACGGTTTCGTGACGTTTCGAAGCCTCCGGGAAATTTTGGACTTTTCCAGTGCTGGAGAACAGTTCATAAAAATGGTAAATATGAACATCAGCATCTAAAATCTCGAATTACTCCTGTTGGTGACCAATTTGATCGATTAAAGCACAATTTTCAGAAATTCGTAACTTCTGAGTTCAAATTTATTTTTTATTGCACAAAATTTTCCTGCCAATAATTTAGAAATACACAGGTAGCTCGCGTATCGAGATAAAAAGCCTTTAAGTCAGCGTGTACACTATTTTCGACATCCCAAATCGACTGGAATTGGTTTTGAGACCTGATATAAAATTCGACCAATTTCCTCACATTAATCAAAAATTCGCATAATGTGAAAATATAGTTCATTTTAACGACAGCACAAACTTTCGCCTCGGTTCTCAAAAAAAAAAGGACTAGACCGAAGACACCCGAAACAATAAAATATGACACTGTTGGATAAATTTGCAATACATGTACATCGAGAAAGATGGGACATGCACGTAGTTTGGAATATAGAAATACTACGTACGTACGTACGTACGGACGTACGTTCGTACCGTACGTATACCGTATAGTGCACGTTTAGCACAGACCATAAGCACAAAGCAGCGTAAGGTAGTTAAGGGGGTGTGGAATATGGCAAGTTACCAAATACAGTTAACAACAGTGTTTATTAATATGCAACAAGTACATACGTAACACCTAGCCTTCTGTTTTAACATCTTTCTTCGATAACGTAGAAAGCAATAAATAATCAAAGCGGTAATATCATTTCGTATATACTTGGTAGCGTCTCTCTGTCTCCCTCTGTATAGCACATCTCCTCATTCCTTCTCACTCCTACACACACTCATAGCGTATACATAGGCATATATACATATACTATATACACACACACTTTGCAGCAATCACAAACTGCAAACGTTCCGATTCTAGGTACACTCGTTCGTGATCACGAAGCGATGCGACGACTTCTGTTCGTGGTGGAATTTTTTTTTTTTTTTAACCACCGTTTCACTTTTTGGTAACGCGAAAATATTTTCAAAAGATGAGACGCGACGTTTCGAAGAACCTAACCATATATACAGCTTCTCTTATCAGTCCGTAGACGTGAAAATGCTGACTAAAGTACCTAAACGATACGAAACATTGGCCAGAGCTGTACAGCGAGTGTACGTTCTGCGAAATATGCTGATAGCATTGCCTACGTATCTCTTGGAATACTATACGCTGACGATGTAGCTTTACTATTCGGCACATTATGGTCTAGGTACTTTTCCACTGCGTAATTTTCTTCGAGGTGTTAACGCAGGTAGATCTGCGAGGAATTCCCTGCCTATAATTGTCAGAATTGTTTAATTGTTTGAAAAAATTATTCATTTCGAGAAATTTATCGTTCATGCGTTATCGCGAAATTCAAGACAGGGAAATATTGCGCGATTATCTTTATAAGTCATTTTTTTCTCGCTATATACATACGTGTATTCCATTAAGAAAACATGTAGCACTGAATAATCGATACGTATTAACGTCTACGTAATATGCATGTATGTAAATAAGGTGAGGCATTTTAATCATGATAACTGAATGGTACAATCAAAAGTTGATTACATTTTGGCAGCCAATTTTCAAAATTAAATGATTCAAAGTCCATTCATACGCTTATAGGTATAAAGTACATTACATATGCAGTACATTCGTATACAGCTAATTCAAAAATGGGATATTTAGATTTTTAGCTTCCAAATTTGTAGCCTTCATAAATCTTTTTCAAAAGGTATATCAAATACTCGACGACATTAACTTTCATGACGTCATGTAATGGACTATATTTCCAGGTTGTCTTCACACCCTGAACAGTCAATTTTATAAAAGTAAATATCTCTGTGTACGCATATCAAGATAATAAGCATCGTAATGCGTTACTTTTTGAGCCTGATTTTCATGAGGTAAGGTAGAAGATATGAGGTATATGCGAATTATCTATTCATGGAATTAAAAAAGGGATGCTCTGGGGTGTTTTATTCATAAAAAATTGGTAGGAGTACAGGTAGATATGGGAGTGAACAGTTGAAATCACCAAAAGGCACATCTAAGACCACTATTAAATCTACATACCAAATTTCAACCCTCTAGATTGATTTAGAAAGGAGACATGAGTGAAAAAAGATCAAAAAGTAAGAAAAATCTCGCAAAAGACTGTTTTTCAAGGACTGCGAGGAGATGCAATTAGGCTAAAAAGTTAAAACCCCCAACGATACACATAGGACCCTTATCAAATCCACATACTAAATTTGAACCACCTTACTCAATTTGGATGAGAAATACGCGCGCCACAAACTCGAAACATAAGAAGAACCAAAAATAAACTAGATTTTTGGCGCTAACCGGCTATGAGAGGATTAGATGAGGAAAAAAAGCTGAAACCCCCAAAAAGCACATCTAGGGCCTCTACTAAATATAGATGCCAAACTTCAACCCTTTAGATCAATTTAGAAGAAGGATATGGGTAAAATAAAATCAAAATAGCAAAAAATCATTTTTCAGGGCTGCGAGAGGGAGTGCAATGGGGCTTAAAGGTTGAAACATCCAATGATACATAAAGAAGCTTTACCAAATCCACACATCGAATTTAACCCTCGTAGATCTATTCAGGAGGGAGATATGGATGGAATAAGGCCAAGAAATAAGATAAATTTAGCAAAAAAAAAATCATTGATAACAGATGTGAGGGGGTGCGATAGGGTTAAAAAGTTGAAACACCCAATGACACATATTATAGGACCCTTACCAAATCTACATACTAAATTTCAACCACCTAGCTAAATTCGGAGGGCAAATACGCGTGCCACAAACTCGAAAAATATAAAATAATCAACAAAAAAAGCTACATTTTTGGGACTGTGAGGGGTGTGCGATGATGCCGAAAAGTTGAAACTCTCAAAAAGCATATCCAAGGCCTCTACTAAATGCGTACGTCAAATTTCAACCAACTACCTTGATTTGGAGAAAAAATATCAGTGGATTCCTACAGACGGAAAATACCTAATTTCAACTTCTTGGACCAATTCGGAGGAGAGTTATGCGAAAAACAAACTCAAAAAAAAGTAAAATTAAAAAAACCACTTTTTTGGGACTGGGGGGAGGAGGGGTGCAATAGAGCTAAAAAGTCGGAACCCTCAAAAGATACATCTCGGGGGCCAAGTAAATTTACATACCAAATTCAAACTTCCTAGCTCAATTTGGTGGGGACATAGCGAAGGAACAGCCCTTTTCAAGGTCAAAAAGAAGAAAATCCATCATATCTCCCCTTCTAATTGACCTGAAGGGCTGATTTTTGAATATGTAACACAGCTTTTGATTCTCTATCGATTGGCTTAAAAACGAACAATTTTGGCCTTTTTAGCCTCCCCCTCAGCACCCCCTAATCTAAATTGAGCAAAACTGAATTTTGACCCAAGGTCATCCTCACTCAAAAATATCGAATCTGCCACCAATCTAAGCTTACTACCAAATTTGATCGATTTTGGTCGTTACCAAGCTGAGCATTTGATTTTTAATTCGGGGGGAGGGATAATAAACTGAATAAATATCTGACATGACCAAAAAGGGTCTCAGTGGTCTTCTAGGACACCATAATGGATTCTGTTAATACTCCTCGCTCCATTCACCGTAGACCGACAGTGCATAATAACCTGGTTTTTATTGACAATATGACATAGAAATCCAGGCAAAAAATTAAGTCCCAGTTCTGAATGGGAGAAAAATTGTTAAAATTAAAAAGTAATCCACGTATGAGAGAACGTATATAAAATCAGCGAAGCAAGAAAATGCTCTCTCTCCCACCCTCCCTCCCTCCATTTAAAAAAAAGTACGGTTTATGAGCGAATAAAAATTCCCAATGGGTAGGACTAACGAAAATAAGAACAACGAGACGAGACCAACAGACCAATAAAGGTGGTTTGAAAGTGAAAAGTCAACAAACCTTTCGTCTCTAATCAAATCACTCCAAATACAGGTAATTTATTGAATTTGAACTTTCTAAAATGCAATTGTACCAAGCAGAATTCCAAAAGTGGAAAATCATCAAAAAACTATGGAACGAGAGAAGGGTATTAAAAGAAATAATTTGAGCATCGTTATTCAAAACCTGTAAATTCACAATTGTCTTAGTAAAGGCATCGCAGCTCATATCTTTTTATAGAAATTCGATTTCTTTTCCAAAATCAAATTTTGAATATTGAAAGGTTCCGGCTTCAGCGACAACTCTAAAGCAGAATATATTTTGAAAGGCTCCAACAACGGTTCTGAAGTCGAGTAAGATTTTTGAAGGATCCTAGATTCAGTTTCGGAGCCTTATATAAGGTTCGAAGGGACTCCGGAATCTCTGAAATTGATTGAGGAAACATTGAAAATCAATTAAGTACTGAATCAAAAATTAAAAAGTACTTTTTGCATTTAATTTTTTTAAATTTCCTGCATAAGCCCAATGTGCAACCAACTGAAGAAAGTTGAATTAGTTAAATTTCGTAGCTAGGATCTTTTTAAAATATAGACTGCAGCTCCAAAATCACCTTTGTTTATTTTCAATACTAAGCTCCAATTCCAAAGCTAGGCTCGTATCATTCAAAATGTTGGGCTCCAGTTTTAAAGTCAGACTTCTTTATTTCAAGCATTGAACTTTGGCTTCAGAACCAGATGCTTTCAATCTGAATATTTGACTTTGCATTCAGCTCCAGAATCCCACATTCTTGTTCTGCAGCCAGGCTCTGGTCATTTAAAATATCAAATTCTAGCCTCAGAGTCAGACTCCTTCCACTCCAAATATCGAGGGCTCCGGCTGTAGCTCCAGAGTAATAATTTTTCCATTCTAAATACTAGGGTTAAGCTTCGAGTACTGCAGGCTCCAAAGTTTTGCTCTGAATTTTTTTATAAATGAACTACAAGAATTGGATAAAAATTACGGAAGTTCACTCCATTAAGGGTGTTACTTCTTTTTTATACTTGAAAATAAGAAATTGATATTATTCTCGACAAAATATAAAATCCAAATAAATTGAAAGTCGGTAGAGTTTTTTTTTTCGAAATTTTTAAAGCAAAGATCCGGATCTTTTACAGTACGTGAGACATTTTTTGAGTCGTAGAAGTTTAAGTAATTTTTTAATGTTATAAAAAAATAGAAGACTGGCTCAGCGGCGTTTGGAATCAAATCTGAATAAAATCACCAAATGTTTCATTAAAAATTTTTTTGCAGTTTATAACTAAACGAATTTGAATAAAATTGTTGAAAACTTTTCAAAGAATCAGCTAAAATTTTACTAAAATTAAAATAATTTTCATAGGTACTTGACTCAAAAAAAAATTAAAAACCTATTAATTTGAAATTGAAAAAAAAAACATTTCGATAAAATCTATTGTTTTATAACAACAAGCATTTTTTGCATAATTTTCCAACTTTCCAACCATTGTATAGTTTATCAATTGAACGAATTTGGTAAATTTAACAATGTAACAGATAAGGAGGTGATAAATCATACTACCATTATCACCATTAATTTTTTATGGCAACACGAAAGACCAGATTTTATCAACGATGATGACATAATCGAAAATAAGATAAGCATTAATCAATTGCAGAAAAATAATTTTTTAATATCAATCTTCACGATATTCAATACTGAAAGTTAATTGACCCCAAAACTATGACAATTACTAAGTAAAATACACAGAACGAAAATTTTTTCAGACTTATTCGCTGAATTTATCAAAAAATGAATTCTCTCTTCCTACAACTTGAATTTTTTTTTTTTCAATTTGCTCGTATCATTTTCGTTCCACTCTGACTAACTCGTTCTTTCCCATTTACAAGCTTTCTTTTCACGGTCTTCGACGTTTAAATCATTGTACAACGAATTCAAAACGTAAGTGTATGGTATGTAGATGTACTACTCTTCGTCTACCTATCCACCAATCATACCTGCAGTTTCTTCCTGCACCACGGTACGATCTACACGCTCTAACGAATTCGCGTACCTACTCGTACCCGTATAAATACTCGTAAAACTCGCCTCGAAATAATTCTCAAACAACAACGAGTTATTTGCTCGATGACCAAAACACAATAAAAATTGCATTTTCATTCATATCTCATCAACAATTACATACCTAACCTACTCTTATATGAAAACTCAGCACAGATACATTGTTACAATAATATTATGTACGTACGAGTACGTTGAAAAATGAAAAAAAAAAAAAAAAAAAAAAAAAATACCAGTTTTTTAAAAAAAAAAAAAAAAAAAAATACCAGTTTATTTGAATACAACGCACCAGGCGCCACCGCCTGCTGTTTGTTTGCACTCTATAATTCGTCTTGGTCGTATTTTGTTAACACGCCATCCCTCATCGTCATCATCTCGTATAAATGTATACTACAAATTCCACTTCCACCTTCGTACTGTGGCGATGGCGGTTTCATAATTTTACAATCCAGTATAAAGTACCTATACATCTCGTTGAAAAATAAAATTCCACTATCGCATTATATACGTATTTTACCCTTCTACGAAATGTAGTATGAGGATTTTAAATTAATGTTATCGGTGCTCGATCGATGATGCGAATGTACTAAATCGAATTAATTACCTTTTTCTTTCAATACGGCGTGTAATAAATCCTCCATTTCGTCCGATTCGGCAATATCGACCGCTAATTCTCCATCATTGTTTACCGCCGCGATATCGGCTCCTTGTTCTATTAAATACCTGAAAACATACGATACGTACGATTATCATAATGAAGAAGTTTATTCCGAAAAATAGTAGGTGGGGAAGTGTTTCAAACATATTGCAGGGTAGTGAACTTTTGCCATAGTATTTTTGAGGACATTTTTCTGATCTTTGAAATTTCCATTCCAAAGGGGAATCCGTTCCCTCAATTCTATCTACTCGTCGAATTTGATATCCGAAGTCATCTCAATTGTAGACTTTTCAATACATATACCATAAAATCAAACTACAAATTCAATTTCAATGTTTTATAAAACGTAATTTTAATTTTGAAAAAGCATCGCAATGTATTTCTTTCTACGCCTGATTTTCTTAAAGTAAAGGAGATGACCATTCATAGAATAAAAAAAAAACATGCGCACTAGGATGCTTTTTCGCAGGTAGATATTGTAATGAATATGTGAAACCTTCAAAAGACACATATATGGCCCCTGCCAAGTCTAAATGGAAAATTTCAACTTCCCAGATTAAGCTGGAGGAGAGTTATGCGTGTAACAAGCACAAAAATGAGAAAAATTGCATGAAAAACCACATTTTTGGGCCTGTTAAAAATCTGCAACGGGTCTGAAACGTTGAAACTCCCAAAAGGCACATCCTAGACTCTTACTAAATCTACATACCAAATTTCAACTTCCTAGCTCAATTTGGAAAGGAGTTATGCGAGGAACAAACGTAACAAAATAAGAAAAACCGACCAAAAACCCACTTTTTTGGAGCTAGGAGGGGGGGTGCAGGGGGACTGAAAAGTTGTACCCTTAAAAGGTACGTATTCTACTTAATTTACATACCAAATACCAAATTTATAGATCAATTTGGGAGAGATTGGGGAGGAAAAGTATATTTTCATGATCAAAAAGGAAAAAAAAAACATCTCCCCCAACCCAATTGACTTGGGAGGATGATTTTTGAATATGCTGTACAACTTTTGATTCTCTATCAATTGACACAAAAAGGGACAATTTTTGCAATTTTTGCCTCTCAGCACCCCCCCCCCCAATTTGGGCATTACTGAATTTTAAGCCAAGTTTATCTCCACTCAAAAATATCAAGTATACCGCTAATCCAAACCTACAGTCCAAATTTGATCGATTTTGGTCAGTATCGAGCTGAGCAAATGAATTTTAATTTCGGTGTGAGGGGGGGGGGAGATAAATAAAAAATAAAAAGATGATCTTAATGGAATTCTAGGATCCCAAAACGGATTTCGTTGATACTCCCCCCTCTCTCCATCCACCATAGGTAGATAGTATGTAATAGCCTGATTTTCATAGACAATATGGCATAGAAAATCTGGCTAATAAGTATTGCACTCCGCCCCCCTTTTGCTCGACTTTCACAAATTGAGAATAAAATCGTACTTTTTCAAAAATTTTCCAACATTTAAAAATTGAAAAATGTTTGCCGAAATTGACACCTATGACATTAAAAAAATGCTAAATCATTGTGTTTTTAACACTTTTCGCCCACAATTAATTCTATCGCACATAAATATAAAAAAATTTTCACCTGTGAAAATAATGGTTTTTTAAATTTACTATTCGTTCAGACGAGACGACAAAGAAATCTGTAAAATTGAGCTCGACAATAATTTGAAAATTCTGTAGTAGCAATAACAGAAGTTTCAAAGTGATCGAAGTGATTTTTTCAGAACATATAAAATATCTACCAAATTCATGGTACATTTGATTTTCTTAAATATTTTATTTTTAGCTAAATTGGAAGTGAAATCAGTGTATGGTTTAACAAGTGATGTTTACAATAGATTTTCAGGGTAAGAATTAAATTTTATTGTACTTTCTTCAATTTTGAAAATATAAAACTTCGATGGTGGATTGGCCGAGGTGTTGATGCGCGATCGACATCTGGACCACTGTAAAACTTAATTAAATTTTGTTCTTAATATTATTTTCTAGATAAACCGATCCAGCCACTTTCCTTTTAGATAGAATGAAAGCTACGTGCAATAAAGTTGGACAATCTGAAAAGGGAGTGTATGAATATTCATGCCTAAATAAAGTTTGTGAACCTCAAAAAGATATACCTGATATATTCTAACTTGGTACAGCTGAAAATAAGAGGTCAATTTTTTACGTTATTGTGAGGTACGTAGTCTGCAATGACGATGAAAAAAATCAGTTTGTGCTATACTTTTTTTTTTTATTTATTATCTATTCATTTAGAATATACTCGTATTTAAAACATTTATATTAGTTATAGAAGAATGCATAAATTTTTAATCAAGTTTTCGTTCGATTACCTCTACCTACACCTGTATTTATTACGAATAAAAACGATTTTTCAGGCGAAAGTTTCGGGTAACACTGTCACCGGACAATTGAGGCAACGAGGCATCTAGGGATAACGTGAGGTATCAAGACATCCAGGTATTGCATTCAGACATGGTGATATAACATTGACATATTGAGATGTCTCGAGCCATTCGAGATACCGTATTCAGGCATCGGGGTACCGAATTTGGATACTGAGGTAATGTGGTGAGAAACTGAGGTACTCAGACTGACGTGTCAAGACATCGAGGTACCATGGTTAGACATAGAGGTATGACATTGAGATAAACGAGTAGATCAAGGCTTTTGAAATACCGCATACAGTCATTGAGGCATCATATTCACACACAGAGGTTTTGCACTAGCCATCGAGATACTCACAAACCCAACAACACATCGAAGTACCATGTTCAGATATAGAAAAAATATTAAAATACGAAAATATCTTGGGGCACTGGAAGTATCATAACGATAGTCTTAGAGGTAGCATGTTCAGGCATTAAGATACCACCTTCAGATACTGAGATACTGCGATGAGAAACTGAGGTACTATGTTCAGACATGGAGGTACAAAGATATTCCGGATCATTTGAAGTATCGCATTTAGTCATAGAAGTACCACCCACAGACATCAAGGTATCATGTTTGAAAACTGAGATACTGCGATGAGAAACTGAGGTACCCGGGTAATGTGTCAACACTTCGGGCATAGAGGTTTCGCACTTGGTCACTGAGATACTGCAATGAGACACTCAAGTATGTGTTCAGACATAGAAGTAAGACATTGAAGTACGAAGATACCTGGAGTCACTCAGTCATAGAAGTGCCATGTTCAGACGTCAAGGTGCCATGCTTAGTATGGTATGTCAAAATATCGAGGTATCATTACTAGATGTCGAGGCATGACATTGCGATATAGAGGTAGATATCTCAAGGTTTTAAAAATACTACATACAATCATTGAGACACCCTATTCAGACATAGAGGTTTTGCGCTTGGCCACTGAGATGCAGTGATCAGACACTGAGGTACTATGTTCAGACATGGAGGTACAACGATATTTTGGATCATTTGAAATATCACATCTAGTCATAGAGGTACCACCTACAGACATCAAGGTATCATGTTTGAAAACTGAGATACTGCGATGAGAAACTGAGGTACCTGGGGTAATGTGTCAATACTTCAGGCATAGGGGTTTTGCACTTGGTCACTGAGATACTGCAATGAGATACTCAAGTACTGTATTCAGGAATAGAGGTTAGACATTTAGGTACGAAGATATCTGGAGTCACTCAAAATATCACATTTAGTCACAGAAGTACCATGTTCAGTCATCAGGATACCATGCTTAGTGTGCTATGTCAAGACATCGAGGTATCATGACTAGATGTTGAGGCATGACATTGCGATATAGAGGTAGATATCTCAAGGCTTTAAAAATACTACATACAGTCATTGAGACACCCTACTAAGACATAGAGGTTTTGCGCTTGATCACTGAGATACAGCGATCAGACACTGTGGTATTATGTTCAGACATGGTGGTACAAAGATATCTCGGATCATTTGAAGTATAACATCTAGTCATAGAGATAGCACGTACAGACATCAAAGTATCATGTTTGAAAACTAAGATACTTTGATGAGAAACTGAGGTATCTGGAGTAATGTGTCAACACTTCAAGCATAGAGGTTTTGTACTTGGCCACTAAGATACTACAATGAGATACCACTGAGATAACATGTTCAGACATAGAGGTACGACATTGAGATATAAAAATTTATCTTGAGTCATTTGAAGCATCACATACAGTTATAGAGGTAAGTATCATGTTTGGTCATTGAGATATTAAAATGGAATATTAAGGTACCTGGGAAGGTATGTCAACACACTAAGGTACCGTGTTTAGACTTGAAGGCATGGTATTGAGATACAGAGATATCTCGATACTTTCAAAATACCACATACAGTCATTAAGGCGCAATATACAAACATGGAGGTTTTACACTGGATCATTAAATACTGTGATAAGCACTGAGGTTATCACATTGGTATATCAATACATTGAGGTACCATGTTCAAACACAGAGGTACACCATTGAGATACAAAGCTATTTTGAGTCGTTTGAAGTAATACATCTAGTCATAGAGATACTATGTTCAGACACCAAGGTACCACATTTGAACACTGAGATACTGCGATGAGACACTGAGGTAACCAGGATGATGTGTCAAGACATCGAAGTACAGGGTTCATACTAACATGAAAATATCTTCAGGTATGGAATTCAGTCATTTAGGTAACACGATTTCGACATTAACTCACTACATTTGAATATAGAGATACCGATCGGAATTGAGACATTAAGGTACGACGAATCCAGTTGAAACATAGAAGTACCTTTCAACATACATCATACAAACGTCAAGATACTGCAAGATATTGCATTCAGATATTGAGATACAGCGATACACTGCATTCAGGTATAATGATACTTGGAGGTAACATACCAAATACTAAGCAGGTTCCATATTCAGACATCAAAGTATAGTGCTCAGATATTAAAATTCTGCACTCAAGAATTGAAATACCTCGATACAACGTGTTCATACACACAGAGGTATCGCATTGTGACATTTGGGTACAAAAAAAGGTACCACAGTCACGACACTCCGGTACATCGAGGTACAGTATTCGAACACTGAGTGAGATAGCTGCAAATACCAAGTTTAGACATTGAGGTACCGCATTGAAAAATCAATGTATCTCAATCGGATATTGTGGTAGCATAAATTTTCATATCTACCAGCGAGTATATCGCTATATTTCAATGTTGCAAAATTACTCCATCATGAGTAAACTAATGGTATAAAAAAGTGCATTTTTAGTACTTTTTATCGCGTAATTTCATATTTATCACGACAGTTAATATCGTAGCAACTGAACATAAATCTGATAAAGTCCTCTTCTGTGAAAATAACAGAGTGATTATACGGTTGAAATTTTCTATTTGTTCAGCTGAATTCGCAGGAAAATGAAAATTCGAATCATCATTTTCTGAAAATTTTGCTGCAAAAACGACGTGATTTTCAAAACCATCCGGCTGATAACTAAATAAATAAAATGATCATTAAGCTATGCTACAATACTTTTTTTGCTTGCTTTTTTTTTTCAAACCAAATGGGGAATATCATTCGAGCACCTTTTATACCGCGGAGATTTACTTATGCGACAAAAACTTTCCGTGGCCAAAATGGGATTTCGTTGAATGAGGCGAACTGCCTGGTCAGTGGTCAACCTAGTCATAGTATAATAATAACCGGTAGAGGAAAGCCCTCTAAAGGAACGTGTATGTATTATGTTGATGTTTAAGAAATAAGCCTCAAGCATTATTTTTATACAAATTATCATATAGAGCTATTTAGGCAAAAATCATAGGTTTTCCTGATACGAATATTTCAAAATAATTATAATAAATGACTCTAAAGAGAGTTTGATTTAAAAATTCTTTTAAATTTTATAACGTGAATAAACTATTAATTAAATAGAGTCTTGGGATTCCTCCATTCTTTCAGTATTTTTTCTTTTCATTAACATGAAATCTTAATAATACGAAAATATTTTCATTAAGCATTTCTAAATAGCGTCTTTAAATTTTTTTTAACCTTTTTATCCTTGCTTATTCGTTCGTATACTTGAAAAGGTTATTCGGAAGATTTGTCTACTAATGAGGCATATATTCAAATGAACGAAACTCGTGCCAAACTAAAAGGTCGAAAACAAATCGATACACAGTATGTTAGATAGGTATTACCGTAGCTACGACACTTTATCTAACGACAAATAAGGCTAAAAAAAATATACATATGCATAATAAAATTCGAACATTCATCGCATCATAAAAGTTTCGCAAAGAAAAAAAGAACAGACCCTTTTTACTAAGGTTAGAAAAAAAAACTACAAACACACGATGAGTGGGTGACTGTCTCCATAGACGGTTCGATGGCACAGAAAAAAGATTCGCAACATTACACTTGTCTGTTTTAGTTGAGTTGATATCTGAATACCCTTAATTATTCTGGGCGACGAGCGTATAGTCATGTTGAGCTTGACGCGTCCAGCCCACTCGACTGAATCGAAGAATTAAAGAAGTCACCATAATTCTGAACCAATCATGCGAATCAATCTTGTTCCAGATATCATCGTGTATCCCAATTACAATTCAGCACTCGAATACAAAACCGACGACGAACCGGTTTACCACATCGTCTAGCTTTGCTGCTTTTTTTTTTTTTTTCACGTGTTTTATCTAAAAATTTCGTACTCTAAATTCGAGTCACAGTCTCCTCCTTAGCTCGAGGCGACAGTTTACCGTATATTCGGCGAATAAAAACCTCCCAATGAGTCTCTTCGACGCGTATTTTTCGCGATTTTAATTATATAGGTGCGCGGTTCGACGTGACGAATTTCTTGACGAAAAAATTTACGTTCGTACTTGCCTACGCGGCGAAGAGAAAAAATATACCAAGATCTAAATATCGCATTGTGTTGAGTTCTCAAATCGGTTATTTTATTCGAGAATGTAATTCGAATTTTCGGCAGTTTTAGAAAATATAGCAATTTTAGTGTTTATCGTACGACGATTTTTTTTGCAAGTGTTTTTCGTTGGTCTAGCGATGGAATCACCGTCATTTCAGATTCAACCCTTCAAGGGGCTGTGGGTAGCTCTTGCAATTTTTTAACGGACAAGCACGATTCCGAATAAAAATAAATTAATATGAATAGATATATTTTTATGCCTGTTTCAACCACTCAATTTTCAAAATGGGATCTCAACATTACTAAAGTACGCAGGGGTTCTCAATTTTGGTCCAATTTCAAAGAATTGGAAAAAGTGAAGTAACATATCGACTGTTACTAATTCTAGGACGCTGAATTCGACTGTGGAGTGTTTTTCAAAACAGAAATAGCTAATAGAGTACTCGAAGAATTGAAAATCTCGACTTTTCTCCGTCGATTTAATATTTTATCCTCCCCCCTCCCCCATCATATAGTCAACTTTTTGAATTACAAAAATACATATTACAAGTTAAAAATTTAAAAACCGCACCTCATCATCAAATTGTGTTTTTTACTAAAAATTTCAAGACAATTTTAACTAAATAATGGAATTTTGTTGATCAAAATCGTTGGATTTGACATATGAATTTTGAATCGATGAAGGTCGAGATACCTAAAAGGTACATCTTAGGTATTTGTTTGACCTACAAACGTATCAAAGTTCAGTTCCTCGTCCAAACTAAGAAGATGTACGGTAGTTTTATTGATTTTTCAATGTCAAAACGATAAACAACCGTATTTTTCACTGATTTAAATTTATTCAACCCCGTTTAATCAACCAGCAAATCAAATTCTACAGCCAAATTTGACTGAATTTAGTCGCTTTATCCAGCTTAACAATAAATTTATTCGTTTTGGAATGAAAAGACATTGGACATATATCAGAAATGTCTTCGACGATTAGAATAGATTTTATAAGCATGAATTACGATTTTATACTCTCTTTTTCCATTTTGCTGGTAAATTTGCACGCTTTAAATTTTTTTTTTTCATTTGTATTCAGCCCAAATAACAGATTTACACAATTCATAGTGGACAGATATCAATTTCAGTACTCGGAAAATTTTTCCGAAGAAGGCCCCAACCCATTTCTGTTGGTGAAAGTTACATAATTTTTGCCGTTGAAGCCTTAAACTACAAAGACAATTTCTCAGAGTAAAATCTACTTTTTTCCATGAGCCTATATCCTTCTGTGTATGAGGAAGAAAATGCAAAAATTGGGAGAAATTTCAAATAAGTAGTTCGTAAAAAAAATTTAAAGATTGGCGAGACATTTTTTTCACTCGAAATTACAGCTAAACACCGCTCTTAAACCTTCAAATAGATATTCTAAGAAAAATAATTGCAAAATTGAGGAGAGTGGAAGAAGAAAGGAGGTCAAGATTTCTTCTTATTCGTACTGTTCAGTAGAAATCTCCTGTTGGGTCTCGTTACGGATCATCTCCACTGGACCTCTAGTATGAGGTACGGGTCCCGAGGTTCACTTAGCCAGCTAGGCCTTTTTACCTAAGTTGACCAACCCTTTCCTCCGCCCCCATTAAAAATTTGACAGGAACTTGTGAAATGACACGACGTTAAAAGAACGTAAATAAAGTCAAGTCTCAAACCTGGTCTCAACATTTTCCCCCCTTGCAACGGGGCTGAAAAGTTGAAACCCCTAAAAGGCAAATCTAGGACCTCCAACAAATTTATCTATCAAATTTCAACTTCTTGGCTCAAATTGGAAGGGAGTTATGGGGCTCATAAAATTGAAAAATAAGAAAACCTACCAAAAAATACGTTTTTGCAACTGTGAGGAGGTGGAAACCCCCTAAAGACACTTCTAGAGCCTTTATTAATTATACATGCCAAATTTCAACCATCTACCTTAATTTGAGAAGGAGATATAGGTGGAACGAACTTTTTTCAATGTCAAAGATGGACCCCCCCACACCCTTATAACTCTCCTCCTAATTGACCTAGGAATCTGATTTTGTTGGATAAGTTATACAAATTTTGATTCTATATCGACTGGCTCATAAAGGAACAATTTTTGCTTTTCCAGACTCTCAGTAACCCCTTCCTCAAATTCGGGCATAACCGAATTTTGACCCAATATCAAATCTGCCAGCAGTCCAAGGCTATGGCCCAAAGCATCGAGTTGAGCAAATGATTATTTGTTTTGATTGGAAAAAAATAAACGGAATAAATATCTGACATAGCCGAAAATGGTCTCAATGGTCTTCTAGAACCCAGAACGGATTCCATTGATACCTCTTCTCCCCTCCCTCCATCCACCATAGGTCGATAGACCGTAATAACCTTATTTTCATTGGCAATATGACACAGAAAATCAGGCTAAAAATATGTAAACTTGATAGAAATAATTTTACTTGAAAAGACCATTGAGAGTAATTTTTTACAACTATCATTTTCATTTGTTTCATTTTTTTTGAAAGCAAAAAAATCGGTCTTTTTTTCTTTTCAAAAGATCTAAGTATACTTTTGCACCGTTACGTCATATCTATACCCTTCCCGCCAACTTCAATTCTAAAAACAGCCTTTCAGACAAAACTTTTGGTCTTCGTTCCATGCAAGTGAAGATAACGATAAAACAAATTGTCCACGGTACACGCGAGTCACGAGTCTCACCTACTTCAGAATTTTTTCTATTCGGGATATTTCTGTGAAATTATTTCAGTATTCAATCATTTTTTTCCCCTACAAAAGCAAGCCTAAACGAAAGCGATACTTTGCACCGTAATTGGCACATAATCGACCATCGACAATCGGCATTCAGCGAGCAGCCGAGCACCAAGTAACCAACCGCCAACAATCAACGCGTATTAAATGATTGTAGAAAGAATTTTAACACCGATTGAATGCAATAATCGAAACTGTTTATTGGCAATAAAGGGGCCAAAGCAGCACCGGTTGCGTGATCTATGCTCGGCATTCTGCGATAGACGCCGATAATAACAATAGTCTATTAAGACAACGAAAAGTGTAGATGGTGACGAGGCGTCGAAGAGGCAGGTAATACTCCTTCGACGCGAGACATGCCCACAGATACACAGACAGACAGACAAACACAGTCATCGTCAGCATTATTGGCTAATGCGCGATAATCGATCTCTGCTATCAATCATTTTCACTGGTCGTCCCGAAACGGGCCATTTATCGCGGTAAATAGCGCGATATCGAGCCTGTGCCCCGCGTGTACAACAAATTGCTAATTAAGCGCATAACGCGAATAACAGCATCCATCAGATCTGCAGATCAGATCGGACTGCTCGACTAAAAATACGTATACGGATATGGTCGTATCCGTACTGACGAACGATTCTGCATTGACGATCCGACGCGGCGAGACGATCCCACCGGCCTAGAAATAAGTTTAAGGTAAATAACCACGTGTGTCCGCTGCGAATGGTTTTTATTTATAACCCATTCCGGGTATGTCGATGTTGATGCTGTGCCGCCAAGATGCTGGCGAGAAACAGAACATAAAATCGAAATCCAATACGACTCTTCGTCGTCGTCGTCATCGTCTTCGTCGCTCGTCTCGCCATTGTACATATATCGAGAAAGAAATTATCGATATTTTGGCAACGATTACAATCTGTACGTAATCTGTGTACGGATGGTAAGTTCAATTTTGTACAGATCACAACATATCGTCTATCGATACCGAGAGTCGATGAATTTAAAACTGCATCGTAGACGACACAATTGCATCGAAAAGTACGACGAATTTTCGCTACACCATAGACGGTCGCGAGCGCCACATTCGAATCTTTTCGCTATTTTCAGAGATGGTCGTCGTCTTGGTGGACAGTTTGTTAGGTGGGACGCCAGCGGGAAGCCACAATTTCTATTTCCTTCTTCTTCTTCTTGTAAGCGTACATTCGTAGCTTAAAAACGACGCGACGACGATCAAAAATAGCGTTGACGTGTTCTCTCCTTTATGGACTATACAATCTCCCTTCTACCTCCTCGACACTCTCTCTCTCTCTCTCTCTATCATCTTAACATCAGCCTCCGAACCAAAGTTCTGTGTAAAGTTTCTGTTTCTAATGAATTTTACAGAATCTCACGTTGCTAGTTGCTACTCGTACTGGGACGCTGCTAATGACATCGTCGATGTCATCGTTTAGTTCGTACGACTTTACTCGATGTAGTTTCAGCTTTATAACCAACGTATGTAGATATATAGTTTGTATATATAATGCACACAGTTACACACTTACACATATATCACAACACAATTTACACTACGAGTGACCTACCGCGTAAAAATTTCAACAATTTTTTTTTTCGCATCGCTACTCGATTTTACTACAATTTGGGATTTTTCCTACAGCGACGTCTCATTCAGTCGTACAGTTCGTCTTTGAGCGATGACGACAACCACCACGTACATTCAACTTATACAGTAAATACCACGAGTCGAATTACCCATATCCACCACGTGCCTTCGGCCAATTTTTTTTATTACCGCTAATTTTATACCGCGTTTCGATCATGTAATAATTTTTTTTTTTTTTCACTCCCTTTATTTCGCATCCTTCGAAACCACGTCCGGTGAATATTCACGTCATATGGAATGAAATTAATTCAACGTACACCTCGTTTCGTCGTTGTAAGGTGCCTATTTTGCAAAATTACCGTCATTACGAGTAAATTGTACAGTGGCTGCGAAATTAATTACGCGACGACGAACGCGTTATTCTTATTCGGGTTAACCTCGTTTATATCATAAACATAGTATCGCGATTGTAACGAGCTTTATGCGAATTTAAACCAATTTAAACCAACTACCTGTAATTACCGTGAATTTATTGAAGATTAATTTACATTCGAGAGTGCTTGTTCACTCATACAAGATTCGGCAGATGGTAATATTTTAATCGTACGGCAGATTTGCATCGAAATTTGCGGAAATTTTTTCTCTCAAAAATTGCAGTAAAAATTACCTTAATGTATACGTATTATTTATTCATTTATGTATGGTACTAGTGCATCCTATTTTTGGAATAATTCAAGGTCAAGGTAACTCACTAACTCGAAATTTGAAAAACATTACGTAGAAATACCGTAATTACCGTATTTATAAAATTGATGATAAGTGAGATGAACGTGCGAAAATTCATGTTCGCAATTACTGCAACACCATTAGCATATTTGTAGAGTAATCAGAAGCAAAATATGAGCCCGAAAAATTACAAAGACATATATTTTTGAAGGCGATTTATTGAAAATTTGATAAAATATTGACCATAATTCACATCACGTTAATTATGCAAGTGCGTAAATCATTTTAGAGATTAAAATTTGAAATCTCTAATTTGCAACGTAAATTTCCATAAAACGGTAGTAATAATGGTAATTACCAGCAGTTTATGAAATTTTATGGTAATTACAGTAATTACCTTACATTCGAGAAATTTCAAATTACAATAATTACTGTAATTACCACTAGTTTATTAAATTTCACGGTAATTACAATAATTACTATAAGTTTTTCAAAATTTCATGGTAATCATGGTAATTATAAAATTTCAGGGTAATTACAGTAATGACCAAACATTTTCCAAATGTTACCGTAATAGTGACAATTATAAGAAATTACCGAAATTTAATGGTAATCGTAGTAACAACCACAAATTTATCAAAAAATGCAGTAATTCGACGGTAATTACTGAAATTACATCGTAACTTTCTAACTTTCAATAGTAAAACTTTGTAAACACCTACAATTTAACCAAGGTAAATACGGAAAGTCAAGGTACACAGACGCTCTCGCAAATATGATCCAAAAACGCTCCCCCACTCGCCGAATTCGTCATCCGGGATCTTTTCGAAGCCTGCAAGACTGTAGAGTTGGAGTCCATATTCAGAATGGAAGAAATCTAGCCCCATAGCCGGAGTGTAATATTTGAAATGAAAATAGTCTGACTCCATAATCAGAGCTGGATATTGAAAATGAATGAAGCTAGCTTCGGAGCTGGAGCGTAGGTACATCCAAAATAGAGCTTAACACCAAAGACAAAATTCAACTTTCTTCGAATTTTGCCAAACAAATTCGAAAAATCTCAAATTAAATGCATCAATTTTGAATTTAGTAGCTGATTCTCAATGGACACTTTCAAGAGCTTAGAAGCATCTTGGGACCTAATATTGGCCAGATGAAGCGGAACCTGCGAAGTGCAATATCAAGCTCCCGAGCGAGAATCGAGGCTTCTCAAAATATCATTTCAGGCTTCGCAATTTGTGCCCGAGGTCTTCAAAAATGCTATACCTGGTTTCGGAGCTGTAACTGGGAGTCCTTCAAAGTAAATGGGTAATTTTTCTCACTTTTAGAGCTGTCTTTCTCAGCAGGGCTGCCAGTATGATTGTTAAAGAATTCCTACAATGTCTTCAAAAAACAACTCTACAGAAAACCTTGGATGTATTTTACTTGCAATGTAATTTACGTAAAAACAGAAATTTTTTTGGTAATCTACTGGTAATAACTATATAATTTACCTGTAATTACCCAGAAGTTTACTGGTGATTACTCGACAATTTACTGGTAATTACTCGACAATTTACTGGTAATTACTCGACAATTTACTGGTAATTACTCGACAACTTACGGGTAATTATTCGACAATTTACTAGTAATTACTCGACAATATACTGGTAATTTACTAGTAATTACTCGACAATATACTGGTAATTTACTAGTAAATACTCGACAATATACTGGTAATTACTCAGCAATTTACCTGTAATTACTAGGTAATTTACTGGTAATTACTTTTAAACGATTATACTGTCAAATTGTACAACACAGACTTGTCTGTCTGCATGTTTTCCTGTAATTTACAATTTTTTCCCTCGAAAATCATTAAACACGTAGAAAACTCCACCTAAAATGTAAACATGTATACAAAAAAACTCAAATTTTTCAACCACGTCAAAAAACACGAGATTCAAAAATAAATCCATAGATGTGGCAGCTCTGTTACTCATATCTCTCCTCTAAATTGAGATAGGAGTCTGAAATTTGGTACGTGGATGTAGTCAAGATCCTAGATTTGTGTTTCGGGGATTTCAACTTTTCAAATTTATTGTACTTTCTCACATCACCAAAAAAGAATTTTATTGAGTGTTTTTTCTTATTTTTCGAGTTCGTTGCACGTATATCTCCCTTCCAAACTGAGTCATTAAGTTGAAATTTGGTCTGTAGATTCAATAGATTTCCTAAACATATCTTTCGGGGTTTTAGCTATTCATCAATATTGCAGAGCGCCTGAAATATACTTAATTTATCAAATGTTGAATTAGTGAGTGTATTTTGGTAATAACTCACAATTACAATTAGTCAACCACAAAAATAACGTATTTCAACATTTAGTAATAAGAAATATCGCATCTTATATCAAAATATAGGCAACTACTAAATAAATTATAACATTTTAATTTTCTATTTGAACGTAATTACGGTAATTACGATTAATTTACCGGTAATAATGGTAATTTACGCATATAAACGTAAGTTAAAAATAATTTAAAATCTTCATTCAACTTTTATTAGAAAAAAATTTTAATTTCATCACAATGATGGTAAAAGTGCGTAAATAGCGTGTTATTACATCAAAAATATGGTAATTTTCAGTTTCAAAAATACGAATGACTGTAGTATTCTTCCAATTCACCCCACTATGAAATAATTACGCCGAATTACTACTCATAACTTTCCTTTTACTTACAAAAAACAGAATCTTTTCACTTTCAAGATCAATTAAAAAACCCAAAAATCGTCACATTACATTAATTTTTAATCTGCAGCTAAAAAAAAAAAATAATAATAATAATAACGCTTCGTGCTCGAGAGTCACAAATTCGCGTCAAATCAACATAATTTACCAGAGGGGTAAAAATCTAGTAAACCAGCTGAGCGAGGGAGAAACAAAAGGAACCCTATCATACCACATCAATTTACGTGCATACTCAAGTCTACATCTACACCGTGTTACTTACTACCCTTGTGGAAAAACTCGAAAGAAAATACGTTATACCGTCATCGGCGGCCGCAAAATAATTACACATTTAAATTCTAAATCACGCACCGTATAAAAGCCTCTCTCGTACACACCAGAGCAACCTTTTGAAAAACATTCGCGAGAAACTTACAAAGTAAAACGAACCCCCCTCGATTATTAAAATCGGTTAGAGAAATAAAGAAAGAGACGAAACCCGCCGAAACACACATCAACGGTGTTAATCGTTTGTTGACATTTTACTTTTCAAAAAAAAAAAAAAAAAGAAAGAAGGGTAGGTAAGACGTGTTAGATGAAGAAACCGCCTATTACATCGAGGTTTCTAATTCGCCCCTTTTTTTTTTTTTTTGTACATGCAGTAATATCTATAGCAGTGTGTTACAGACATCAACATATAGATAGACGCTTTGCAGAGTTGACTGATAAAAGATACATAATATAAGCAGAAGGTGGCATTTATAGTAGGTATACGTATTATAAATGTTGTATAAGCTGTAAACCTTGGCCATATACACATTATAATCGTTTCAGTAGTACGTACATTACTTTTTTTTTTTTTTTCGCGTATAAATCCTCATCGTATGCTCGATATATGTACGCACATAAATCTAGATCGACAGACTCGACCGATTTAATTTATATTTTCGCCTCCTCTCTCGTGTACATACGATGTACGTATACAAAGCTACATACATATACACATACACACAAACGTAATGGCAATATCGTACATAAATACGAATTAAAAAAAAAAAAACCGAGAGAAAAAATAGAAGCAGTTCTTCAATGAAAAATTTCACTCTATGCGAAATTATATTATCGGTGTATTTTTAGAATATTATGTACCAGAGCAAACACGTTCGCCATCCAACTGTTGTTTATAACACGAATTTAAGCTTCTTTTATGCGCTAATTTCTATCGAATAAGTCTTTTTTAGGGTTACGCTTCTCGTTGCTACACACTACTCGTACCTTATACAATATGAGGAAAAAAATCACGTTCATAAATTTAATAACGATCCATTATAATGGAGGTTTTTTTTTTGCCGCCCTTCTACGTGCGTCTATGCTTAAATTGTACGTAAACGTATCAAAGAGTACGTTCGTATCACTCGCTATCACGTGGCTTCGATTTTACGATCGCAACGTAAAATTTTTCTAATTTAATAATCAATCGAGAGTGTATTTAAAATTTTATCGATAAATTTCAAACGTATAGATATATACGTATTAATCCTTTTATATCATACTGTACCGATATCAATGATAAATATACGTGCAAATTTTCAATACACCACTCGAGTGACGGAAACAATACACCACTTTACAACTCTTTATCATATCACAACGACTCGACGAAATACAACGAGCCAGTGAGTAAACCTAGTCATGAAAACTTACGCAACTTTTGAAAAGAAGAAGAGAAAAAAAAACAATAAATCACTTTGAAGAAATTTGTTTACATTTGGTTTATCGACGGTCGCGGTCATATTGGAAGCGGGGGCGAACCAGTGGGAGGCGGTAGTTGTACGTAAGTACAAAGTACACCACACAAATGTGCGAAATTTTTTTAAAAATAAAATTCTCTACAGTCGTACCGACTCTTCTGGGAGCTAGCAGATTGATTTGGCAGAGCAATGATGACGACGACGACGACGACGACGGTGAGCTCTACTCGTCTCATTAATACCGTTAACAACTGAGCAGGAAATTTGTTATTAACACTGGCTCGTAATCTGGCCAACATAATCAGGTAATTATCCGTACAAGGCAAGTATAAGTATATGAGCTATATATACATAAAAACTAACGTACGTCGATAACGTTATTATTAGCGCGACCAGAGTAATTAAACCGCCGTCGTGCCCGAGCCCGTGCCCCGATACCTGGGCTTTTGTTGTTGTTGTTGTTGCAGTTGTTTTGTTTCAATTATCGCAAACCTTTATTATTATTTTTTTTAGATATTAAAATATATATATATATATATAGGCGCATTGTTCATTTTTTTTCGACACGATTAGTATGTAAGATTACAATTATTGTAGGAGGAGTTCAATTATACGTGGAGAAAATGATCGTCGGATTAATCTCATAGTAGGCAGAATATCGAACGAAAATTGATTAGAAAAATGTATCGTGGAATTTTACATTAAAAAAAAAACTAATAGAATTAACTATTTTTTTTATAAACGTAAATTTCACGAATTTTTCATAATAGAAGGATACAAATCGCAAAAAAAAATGACTTTGGTTAGTGAATTATTCGATAGCGAATTGGAAGTTGTGTAAGGCTGGAATTGGGAAAGAAAAGTAGAATCAGAGCATATTCTATGTATTTTAACCTAAGAATTTTTTTTTACCGATTTTCAATAGCTTCCTTTTCAAACTGGCCTAGGAAATTAAAATATACCTGGTAGTTCATAAAAGTTGAAATATTCACACAATTAAAAAAATCGATGCTTTTTCAATCTGATTTTCACGAAACATTATAATTATGTGAGTAGTATGGGTAAAGGGAGGGTGGGGGGGGGGGGGCAATGAGGCTAAAAAGTTGACACCACCAAAAGGCACATTTAAGACCTATATTAAATCTATATACTAAATTTCAACTTCCTAGCTCCACTTTGGGAGGAGATACGCGAGTAATGAACTCAAGAAATGAGGAAAACCGACCAAAAAAGTACATTTTTAGGGCTGTGAGGGGGTGCAATAAGGCTGAAAAGTCAATACCCCAAAAGATACATCTATGGCCCCTACTAAGTCTACATATTAAAATTCAACTTCCCAGCTCAATTTGTAGACGCGTTAGGAGAAGAACAGCTTTTTTTGCAAGGTCAAAAAGGGGGAAAACCCCCATATCTCTCTTCCTAATTGACCTAGGAGGCTGATTTTTGGATACGTTACACAACTTTAGATTATCTATCTATTGGCTTGAGAAGGAACAATTTTTGCGATCTTGGCCCCTCAGCACCCCCTCCCCTAAATTTGGGCATAATTGAATTTTGACCCGAGGTCATCCCCTCTCCAGAATATAAAATTCGCCGTTAATCGAAGCCTATTTCCCAAATTTGATCGATTTTAGTCGGTATCGAGCGGGTTAAAAATTTTTAGTTTTGAAAAAAAATAAATGAATGAAGAAATAAATTCTGACACGACCAAAAGTAGTCGTAACCGTCTTCTAAGACCCCAAAACGGATTTTCAAAGTGTTGCTTTTCCTTAGCAAGTCGCAAAGTTAGACGTTGTTTTTAGAGTGAGTGATTAGAATTCCTCAAAAGGCCATCTGGGACCACAACAAAATCTGCTTGTCAAATTTCATTCCTTTATAGCTCAATTTTGTATGAACTTATCTAAATTTCGAGCTGAGGTTATCCCCTACTGATGGGGTGCAATAAGGCTGAAAAGTCAAAATCCCCAAAAGGTACGTCTAAGTACATATCAAAGTTCATTCGCCTGCCTCAATTCGGAGAGGAAATATGAGAAGGATAAACTCAAAAAATAAGAAAAATTGCCCAAAAAACTACTTTGTCGAGACTGTGAAGAGGTGTAGTGGAGCTGATAATAGAAAACTCCCAAAAGACACATTTACAACTTCTACTAAATTTACATAGGTACCGAATTTGAATCCAACAGCTAAATTTGTAGGGTAAATTATAAGAGTAAATGAGGCTTTTCAAGGTCAAAATGGGGAAAAACTACAATATCTTCCCTTCCAATTGACTTAGGAGGCTGATTTTTGTACATATTTTACAATTTTAAATTCTCTATCAATTCGCTCAAAAACAAACAATTTTTTTGGACTTTGCCTTTCAGTGCTCTCTCTCCTAAATTTGAACACGACTGAATTTTGACTCAAGGTCATCCCCACTCATATACATCCAATCCGTCATCAATCTCAGTATATGGGACGAATTTGAGCAACTTTGGTCGATATCGTGCTGAATGAATGATTGGGAGGGGGTAGGAGGGGCGTTAAAAATAAAAAGAAAGGTGATCTAAATACTCTTCTAGGACTCTAAAACGAAATTTATTGATACCCTCCTTCGCATTCGTAATATCCTGGTTTTCTTTCATGATTTATCGAAGAGAATCAGACTAAAATTTAATGAAATATTCCACAAATCATAGCAAATTTTGATAAAAATTTGCCTAAAAAGGCGATTAAAACAGTACAAAAAAATTGCACATTTTTTTTCAAGTCAATAATATGCAAAACTCTATCTCGTTTTCAACATTGTTGCGAGAGACAGATTTTTGGATATCTTATACGAAAAGTTTTAAATTTTGATACTTTATTTATTGGCTCGAAAATGGACAATTTTTGCAATTTCTGTCCTTCTCTGCACTCTCTTCCCGAATATCTGATGGTAGAATTTTGAATCAAGGCAATCTCCATCCATACATTTAGAACTTTTACTAAATCTACATATTTTTCAGCCATTTAAGCAGTTCAACTCGTACGCAGGAGGGCAACTTTAATACTAAGAAAAAGAAACGAAAAAATAAGTTTTTCACCTTTGGGGAGTGTTAAAGGGTGAAAGAAAAAAGGAAAGATGGGATCACAAAAAAAAAAACTAAATCTAAAAGCCAAATTTCAGCCTGTTAGCTCATCAGGAGATGTGCTGGGAGGAACTAATTTTTTTTCAAGGTCAAACAGAAGAAAAAAATCTCCACATTTCCCTGACTAAATGACGTAGGAGGCTGATTTTCCTACGTTTAAATCACTTTAAATTCTAAATCAAATGGTTCAAAAACGTGGCAATTTTTTTCCCTCTCCAACCCTCATCAAATTTGGAGTATCATTGAATTTTGAGTTGACCTGATATAGATGTTGGTATTTTAACGGTTCTCAAATAATACCAACAACTAACTCAGTACAATTTCTCTTTCATGTCATATACATCTTTTTTGACAAATTTCTTCGTACAAAATGAATATCACCACTCTTCGAACCAGCTTTACTTTGAACATTCAAAAAATACAAAATTACAGACGCCGATTTTCAACTCAAAATGGATACAACGTCGCACCCGCGCATTTTACAAATAATTGAAAAACCGGTTGCTGGCCGTTATCATTAGTTCAATCGTTGTTTTTTCTGTGTGCTCTCTTTACCCATCATTAAATTACAAATCGCATTGCTCATTCTCGTCTATATACTTAATAAGTGGTTATATGTTTGCATTTGTCGCTGACGATATTACCTATACAAACAGGTAAGCACTGCTAGCGGTCTATGAAATAGAGATACTCGATTGTTTTAAAACAAAAATATTCTTAAAAATAGACAAAACCTATGTATTACGAGTAGATATACGAATACCGCTACATGAGGAAGTATGAGTTCTCGAAAACGAGACTGTTTATAAATATGTATAATAATATAACGTCGTCGACCAAATACATACGTATACATTTATCCATATACATACAAGCAGATCAATTACGACAAGTCAGACGAGAAGTTGAAAAAAAAAAAAAAAAAACTAACAAGAGGGATCTAACACAAGAGACATAGAGACACACGGTAATTTACAAAATTTAGAGAGAAAAACCACCCATGGAAAAAAAACACGCAGTGCTGTTCTATACTTAATGATATTCTCTCCCAATTCTAAATCTTTCTCCCTTCTTTCTCGAGTTTGAATCAGTCGGGTAAAAAGAATCTACTGCACATATAATACGTAGTCAAACAATTCGTCAGCGTCACTTACTTCGCAATACTGATAAAACCGCAAGATGCGGTCGCATGCAACGGAGTCCATCCTTCATTATCGCCTTTATTTATATCAGCTCCGTGTTCAACCAGGAACTCTACCATATCCAAATTATCGTCGATGCACGCCTGTAACATATATCAAAAAAAAAAAAGAACGCGTGAATAATTTTCTATTGTAAAAATATCCTCGCATACATGCACATCATGAGCGAAAAAAAAGAAAAGCATAACATGCCGGTGAATTATTCGGTTCTCGTATGCTGATCTTGAATGTTACTCGCAGAAAGATAAATGTAGAGGGATAGGGACAAAAACGGAACTCCAGTTGGATTCTCAATAAATAATCTCCTAAAATGGGAATTATTCGGAATTTTTATCGGTTTGATTCACTTTCAACTTTTTACCAAGTTAAAATTACGATCTTCGATAAATGGTAATTTGGAGTAATTGAAAAAAAAAAGGGTCGCTTCGCGATACCATTTCTGGACCGTAAGGGGACGTAATAGGTCTTAAAAGTCGAAACTCTCAAAAGATACATCTATGCCCTCCTCCCACCAGTCTACATACCAAATTTCAACTTCTTAGCTTAATTTGGTGGGGAGATAGAGGAGGATTTGCCCTTTTTCAAGGACAAATAGGAGAAAAAGTCACATATCTCTCCTAATTGACTTAGGAGGTTAATTTTTGGATATATTATACAACTTTGGATTCTCTATCAATTGACTCAAAAAGGAACGATTTTTGCGATTTCAGCTTCTCAAAACTCCATTCCCCAAATTTGGGCACAACTAAAATTTGACCCGAGGTCATCCCCACTCATACATATCTAATCTACTGGTAAATTGAACCTATTGACTTAATTACAGCAACTTTGCCCAGTATTGAGCTAAGTAAATAATTTTTTAGTTTCGGCGAGAAAAAATTGAAATAAATATCTGACATGGCCAAAAATGGTCACGATAGTTTTCTAGGAGTTCAAAACAGATTTTGTTTATAAACCCCCCCTCCCAACCCCCGTAAGTCGATAGAGCGTAATATCCTGGTCTTCATTGACAATTAGACATAGAAAATCAGGCTAAAAAGGGACCATTTTTTCCATCCTAAATCACCGGCATAAAGTGAATTTTATTTCAGTGCAGTAGGCATTCAAATTCATTCCTAATTTTCGTATTTTTTTTGAATTTTGAATACCTCTAATTTTAAATAAAATTTATTTACAGCAATGAGAGCTGCGTCATTAGAAATCATTTTTTTTTCTTTTTGAAAGACATTAATAAATGGTACCAACTGGGATGGACTGAATTTTGTTTTTTATGGAAATATACAAACGCCGGGGTCACAACAGTCATAAAATCACTTCAAAAAGATGTGGTGAAAATTTCGGCCTCCTAACTTACTTTTTATACTTTGCAAAACTCACTTAATGTTCGCAAATTTCCAAAAATTTTCAAAAAATTCGCTGAAAAATTCCCCCTCTTACCAAACTATCAAAAAAATACATTTTCAAACCTGTGAGCAGATGAAATGGAGCTGATGGGTCGACCATCTCAAAAAGCGCATCTAGGACTCCTACTGAATGTACTTACGGAATTTTAGCCTGCTACCTTGATTTGGAGAAAAGATATGGAGAGTACGAACTCCAAAAAAAAGAAAAATTGCCCTTTTTGGGGCTGTAAAGAGGTGTAATAGGAGTGAAGAGGCAGATTTATCTAAAGACACATTTGAAACCCCTACCAAATGTGCATACGAAATTTCAGCCTCCTACTTTAATTCAAAGGGGAGATATGGGATGGGGCATTGTAAATTACAACAATAAAGAAAATAGCCTAAAAAACTACTTTTTCCACGCTGGGGGGGGGGGGGGGTGCAAGGAGGCTGACATATAAAAACCCTCACTCAGAACATCTAAGGCTTACACAAAATCTTTACTACAAATTTCAACCCTACAGCTCCATTCGTAAAGGGAAATGAGAGTAATGGCCTTTTGTCAAGATCAAAAAGGAGGAAAACTCCCATATCTCCCCCACCCCCCTCTCTAATACTTCTAAGAGGCTGATTTTTAAATTTATATTCTCTATCAATTGGCTGAAAAAAGTACCATTTTTGTGATTTTCGTCTCTTAGCGCCCCTCTCCTAAATTTGGAAACGACTAAATTTCGATTCAAGGTTAACCCCCCCCCCCCCCCCATTTCGCTGCGTGCATATCTAACTCTAATGAAATACCGATCTTTCGCACCCTTACAAAATATCCCTAATCAATTTATACGTGGGTATAAAAATTCGCAAAGAATTCGCATCCAGTTGCAATATTTAATACATACGCGAACAGGTATTCGAAAAATTATTATGTTGAAACACCGAATGTCATTTTTTTTATTACCATTTTCGCGGTTAACGGCAAAACTACGCTGTGTGGCTGGGCATATTATGGCCGCAAATTCGCGCAATAATCGCGCCAAACATATAGGAAAAAATTTACCGTCGTAAATACGCCATTAATTTTTTGAAACGCGACCTTCAATCAACCAATGTGTATGAAAGATGTTTGCGAAAAAAAAAAAAAAAATTAATAATAATAATAATAACAACGAAGAGTTAAAACGTGATGAATTTATAAGAGACTCTTTTAAGAGTATTATATATATGTATTATATAAATGAATGGTGAAATTTTTCATTAAAGATGTTCTCCGGCGACAGTCTAGAATACGATTGTGTTGGTACGAAGGGGTTTTAGCGTCGGTTGTTCGTACATGTAATATTGGAAAATTCAAATTCGATGCGTTGAAATTAAACGATAAATATAAGTACACGTACATATGTACTTATACGTAGATTTGTATGGCGTCGTGAAAGAACTAGGCTAATTGTTAGCCTAATAACATCGTACCATAGACGTAAAGTCGCGTCTCGCCCTACAGTGTATTGCGGTATTTCTATTCGTAGTATTATTAAAATGAAATTGATGATCGAATGAAAGAACAGTACATGAATGCTTAGATTGGTACTTGGTAGGTATCTAGACCTACACTTATAGGATTCGCTTATTATATTTCTCGATAATTACTACGATACGAGATACTGTAGTACCTTTCCTACTGGTTCGAAGCTTATTCCGTATCAAACTGCCTAGAATTTGGGTTTAGGTCGGTCTCAACTTTTCAGTAGAAGAGAGAAGGGGGGTTGGTGGTCCTGGTAATTTTCATATGCTTGGAAATGTTTACCAAACGATTCAATAGGTTAAAACTTTCGAGAAATTAAAAAGCTCAACGTAGAATTTCAATGCTAACCTTTGCAAATCTAAAAAAAAAAAACTACCACGAAGTGGTCATTTTTCAAAATATGATTTCACCTCGTTCGTACAAGTGAGACCGAGGTCCTCAAATTTGGTCAAAATTTTAATCTTGACGAAAAAGTGAGGTGACGTATCGATTTCTACTAATTCTGGTACACTGAAATTAAATACCAACTCACTTTCTCGATTCGACTCTCGTCTGAGCTCTATTCTTACTCTCAAATTACCAAAAAATTTAAACAGTTTTATCAAGAAAGTAAGTTGACATTCGTGTTCGGTGCTGTCGAATCGATAATTTTTCATTGTTGTTGTGTAGCTAAGAGAGCTTTCAGGGGGCCACATCTGAACAAACTAGGTGACCTCAAATTTGTAAGAGTTGGTAGATCAATTCAATTTTCACCATTTTTCTTTTTCCAATTGTTCCCATATCAAGGGTTCTGGTTGAAACGAGAAGAGGGGGTTGCAAGTGTTTAAATCCGAAATGTAAACCAATATTATAATTCAATATCCTCGAATCAGTAACAATCGATATGAGACTTCAATTTATCAATTTAAAAAAAAAAAATTTTATCATATTAAGGGGTGATGAGGAGGGGGGGGGTGATTAAAATTGTTCAACCCCGAAAAATAAGCCAATATTCGAATCCAGAATCCTCGAATCAGTAATAATCGATGTAGCCATTCGATTTCTCTTATTTTTTTGAATTTTTCTACGACCTTGAGGGTCATAGTTGGGACCAAATACGAAAAGTAAACGAATATTTTAAATTCGGCATCTTCAAATCAGTAACAGTCGATATATTTCTTTAATTTATCTATTTTAAAACTTTTTTTTTTCACCACATTGCAGGTTATTTTGAGAGCGAGGGAGGGAATGAAAGACGAGGGGGGGGGAGTGGGTGTTGAAATTGGCCGAACGCGAAAATTAATTTATAATTTAACATTCTACAGTCAGTAACAAATGACATCATTTTAATTTTTTTTTTTTACTATTTTAAGTTATAGCATAGCGGGGAGGGGGAGGTTTAGAATTGTCCTAACCTAAAAGTATGTCGGTATTCCAATTCAGCGTATTCAAATCAGTAGCCATAAATAGCCACTTTAATTTCTTCCTTACAAAAAAATTGTTTACCCCCTGGAGAGTTATAGGAAGGGAGGGGGGGAAGTTGAAATTGATCGAATCCAAAAATTAAGTCTATATCATGATTCAACATTCTCTAATCAGTAACAATCAATACCTCACTTCAATTTTGCTTTTTTTTCAAATTATTTACTATATTAGGAGTTCGATTGGGGCGGGGGGGGTGGAAATTGGCCAAACTCACAATGTAAAACAACATTTTAATTCAGCATCACACGAATCAGTAAAAAAAAAAAAACGATACCACGCTTTAATTTTTCAAATTTTGGCCATATTTAGGATTTTGGTTAAAGGACGGAATGAGGTAGGTGGGGGGGGGGGTAAAGAGGTCGGATCGTAAAAGTAACTCGAATTTATAGTTTTAAAATTAATAAGAATCGGTATCATACTTCAATGTTTTTTCGAATGTTGACAATATTGGGGATTCTGCTCAGATTGGGAAGGGGGAAGAGGGGGGTTATAATGACCGAATCAAATAAATAAAGCCATATTAAAATTTAGAGCCCTTAATTTGATATTAATCAATATCGCACACGTTTATTTCTGTTATTTTGAATTTGGATAAAATTTTAGGATCATTGTGCACCCTTAAGGGTGTTGAGATATAATTTTAAAAATTAGATTTTTAAACGACAGTTTCAATGCTTTATGCTCGTGGTGAGAAGTTGAGCTTTTATATTCGACAGTTCGACTTTGAAAATTTAGAATTTTTACCACCGTTTTTGGACTCTTCTTTCGATGCTTTACCAGAACCACGAAGTGGAATAGATTCATTTTAGGTGAAATCGGTGTCAAAATACGAACCTGCTTGGAAGTTCAGCTGTTTGACAAATAAAAATACCGATTATACGAAAATCATAAGAACCGCTTCCTTCCGCTTGAAGAGGTACACGCGAAATGGTGATAATTTTTGTTACCAAACCGCCAAAAAGAACTTGAGAAAGACAAATGGGAAGACTGGAAGTCGTGTCATACTCTATCTGTTTTCGATATCAAAATTCAACCTACAGCTATTAAATCTCAATCGAGCGCGTGAAAATACTTAATATACATATCTGTGCGTTTAATTTGAAATAGGCCAGAAGATTGCTCTGCCAAAAAATCCATTCATCGTCATCGCTGGTTATTATAAATATAGGGTATATGGGATGGTGGGTATATAGCGAATCGAATCTTATATGCTGCGATGAGCGAAATCGTTTGTAGTAGTGGCCACATTGCTATGAGTGTATTAGAGATACTATATACTATACCATAGTTACTATAATCTACAAGTATTATACAGTGAGAGAGAGAGAGAGAGGGAGATCGGGGGAGGGGGAGATATGCACACGAAGAATGGAAAAGCATCGCGATCGCTCGCGATCGCAGAGTGAAGGGCGGAGGTCGGAGAGAAAACAAGAGTGTATTTCGCGCGTTTACATTTCATTTCGATTACTTAACACCATCCTCGACCTAATAAACGCTAAAAGGGGGTCACGTTTTGCGGTCATAATTTGAAATACGTTTGTGATGTTTGTGTAGCGTGGTTCTTTTCGCGTTATGCTGACTATGTAGATGTAGATGTAGGTACTCTGTGTATAGGCAAATACATATACATATATTGTATTAATACTTGTTATAAAATATGTACGAGATAAATTTATTACTGTATATTTGTGTAAGAGCGGATGGCCAACATTGCTTTACTTATAGTTAAAGAGTTGAGACAGATCATGGTGCCCGTATGGCGTAGGAACGTATACGTTGTTACGAGAGTGTGTGCTTCGTATATTATATTTATGATAATCTGCTGCGATGAGGATTAGGTACGTTTTTGTAGATGAAAAGATATAAAGTCTACTTCATGTGTACAATGTACACTACGTGTGATGTATACCATTTACCTAGTGTACTCGTCTTTGGGTACGTATGTTTGGAAAATTCTTCTTCAAAGTATACGTGTATGTGCGTGTCTATGTCTATGTCTATATATGACTGAATAGTACACCGAGACTGATCGGCATGCACCGGTGAAATTAGCCGAATAAACGAACCGCAAAGTATAGGGTAGTAGTGCGTATACACACGAGTTTAAAATGTTAGAAAGTTGCCAATATAAATATGTGTGTATCTACACTGTATACTTTACCACTACTACTACTACTACTACTACTACATGGTACTATACAACAAATCGTTCGCGTGTACATGTTCATTAAGAAGGTTGTTATTAAATGTGGTAAACCAGAGTCGATATTAATGCTTATGCTTACAGCAGTTGATATATCTATAATTTATTATACTTAGTTGTGTGTGTATACGTCATAGTAATACAGGCGAATTACATACTTTACGTTGTGTCAAGACAACTGTACCTAGGGTGTACCGTATAAATACGTACATATTTACACCTCTTTGTAGCTGACTAGTGTGTGTACTATACCTTGTTCCCAGTATTTCAATTCAACGCGACTTTTATTCACCTGTAGACTAACTAATGGCTATTTGAATTGTCGATTAGTTTTATACATTCGTTATACTTACGTATGTACTTGATGGTGGACGACTGACACGAGTACCTAACTGATCAATTAATCATTTTGTATTCTCTTGTGTTTTGGTTCAGGTCTCGTAAAAGAAGGACAAGTAATTCGCACGATGATTTCAAAGAGGATCAGATGAATGAATGTACCGCTGCTTTGGTTCTGATGAGTTTATCTTGCAGTCCGAACTCGTCTCTTAATGGTGAGTAGAACTACTGTTTTATGGTTTTGTTCGTTCAACATACGTCTACGACGAAAATAAATTTTCACCGATGTGATACCGAGATCATAACATTTAAGTCAATGACTTGGATGTTTCTCATTGCAGCCTGTTTCTAGACTATTTTTAAGACTATTTAGTACATTGCACCTACCTACCTACCTACCGACAGGTACCTGGTTGTGTTCATTAAATAGTCTTAATTTTGATCGCGCAACGATACAGTTTAGCCCCCTCAGCGAGGTGGTAACACTGACGCACGAAGCATTGTGCAGGAAGAGGCACAAGCGAACAGATAACAATGTCTGGCAAATTATCGAGAATTGCAGAGAGTTCAACATATCTGTAATGATGTGTTTCATTGATTACGCCAAAGCTTTTGACTGCGTAAATTGGAAGAAGCTCTTCAAAGTTTTAAGACAGATAGCAGTCTCTGCCGATATAGTAGTTTCGGTGGAGTCCCTATATGAGTTCAATTCTATGATGGTGAGAGTTAATGGTGAAGATCCTGGGGCTCTTCAAGCAAAGCAGGGAGTGCGTCAAGGATGCATATTATCCCGCACTTACTCAACATCTATATTCGCGAGGCTCTAGAACATTCGACCAGTGGTATTTCCATTGGAGGAAGAAGCGTCTCTAATCTGCGACATGCAGATGATACTGCGTTGATTGCTTCGGATGAAGAGGAAATGGCAGAGCTCGTCAACCTGCTACAGATAGCCTGCGAAAAACTAGGACTTGGTATAAATGTATCAAAAACGAAAGTCATAGTGGTGGATCGGGCCAAGTTTCTTCCAGTTTCTACAGCCTTGAGCGAATACAAAAAAGTCAACAGGTCAATGCTTTTGTATATCTAGGCTCCATTATCAAAGGATATAGTAGTTTCGGTGGAGTCCCTATATGAGTTCAATTCTATGATGGTGAGAGTTAATGGTGAAGATCCTGGGGCTCTTCAAGCGGAGCAGGGAGTGCGTCAAGGATGCATATTATCCCGCACTTACTCAACATCTATATTCGCGAGGTTCTAGAACATTCGACCAGTGGTATTTCCATTGGAGGAAGAAGAATCTCTAATCTGCGACATGCAGATGATACTGCGTTGATTGCTTCAGATGAAGAGGAAATGGTGGAGCTCGTCAACGTGGTGAAGGTAGCCAGCGAAAAACTAGGACTTGGTATAAATGTATCAAAAACGAAAGTCATAGTGGTGGATCGGGCCAAGTATCTTCCAGTTTCTACAGCCTTGAGCGAATACAAAAAGGTCAACAGTTTTGTATTTCTAGGCTCCATCATCAAAGGATACAGTAGTTTCGGTGGAGTCCCTATATGAATTCAATTCTATGATGGTGAGAGTTAATGGTGAAGATCCTGGGGCTCTTCAAGCGCAGCAGGGAGTGCGTCAAGGATGAATATTATCCCGCATTACTCAACATCTATATTCACGATGCTCTAGAACATTCAACCAGTGGTATTTCCATCGGAGGAAGAAGCATCTGTAATCTGCGACATGCAGATGATAGCACGTTGATTGCTTCGGATGAAGGGGAAATGGCAGAGCTCGTCAACCTGCTAAAGATAGCCTGCGAAAAACTTGAACTTCGTATTAATACATTATAAAGGGAAAGTCGTGGTAGTGGATCGGGCCAAGCGTCTTCCAGTTTCTACAGCTTTGAGCGAATACAAAAAGGTCAACAGGTCAACGCTTTTGTATATCTAGGCTCCATCATCAAAAGAAAATGGAAGCTCGTCAGCAGAAATACGGCGCCAAATCGCTCTGAGCAAATCAGCTGTGACCAGACTGCGTAATGTCACATGTAATAACAAAATCTCTAGTAAGACAAGGGCAGAGGCTTATACAGTCACTTATTTTCTCTGTTTTCCGATATGCCACGGAAACACGGACGTTGAAGGCAAATGATAAAAGCAGAATCGACGCCTTTGAGATGAGGGTTAGGCAAAGGATGTTGAGGATACTCTGGACAGCGTGACGAACCAATATTTCAATCGTTAACGAAATACAGGAGCCAGTCAGGTCGAGTGTTTTATGCGAGAAATGCATTCTAGGGTATTTTGGACATGTGACCAGCCAGGAAAGAAGTGGGAAATCTCGAAAAAGACATTCTCTTTTATAAGGCCCCTAGTAAAAGAGGGAAAGGAAGATTTCTGACCAGGTAGTGTGACATCATCAAAGCGCAAATAGGCTCAGTGGTAAGAGCTGCTTCACAGGCGCAGGATCGTGATAGGTAGCATATACTCTTTTAGGTGCAATATGGTCGTAAACCACCAAGACCTATTCATGTCTTTCAGTTAAACGTGTCTTCATTCGCAGTATGAGAATAATTTGTGGACCATTGCATTTCAAGGTAGAGCCAGGGTCAGCTAGACAGAGGCGCCCGGATGTTTTTTTTTTTTTCAGAAATCACTATCCAACTCTGGAACACCCCCCCCCCTCTTCAAAGTAAATTTCAAAAAATATTTTCTCCTCGTTTCGCTTGGGGCTGTTCTCTTGCCAAATTACTGGCGAACGCAATAAATTGTAAAGCTAAAAGAGCATTGTGAAAAAACCATCTTTGAAGTGGAATGTTTGGTCTGTATATGATGAGCTTAATGTTAATTCATGCTATCGAATCAAAAGTATTAGAGAAACTATTGATAATGAAAAAATTATTGACTGTTTTGGTAGGAGTTCAGTGGCAGACCCATTGGGAGGAGGGGGAGTTTGGAAATCTGAACCACTTCCTGAAAAACTTGAAACATTTTTACATTTATGCTAATTTTTTTCTCAAAACTCTTGAAAATGCACACTAGCATACTCGCATAAAATTTTTGAAATTAATGCAAAGATATGTATTTATTTAAAGCTACTACTGCAGTGTGTAGTTGAGGCTCTAAATGGTCTAAATTTTGGTCTCAGATCAGTCACCGTGCAAAACCATTGCTCCTTTCCTGTTTATTTTCTTGTTGATTTTTTTTTTGCTCCACTTCAGTATTTACAGTACTTACATTTTACGCGAAATTCTTATTATTAATTCTTGATAAGAATTGAAATTGAACCATCACCGATGAAAATATTCTCTGTAATATGAAATTTAAGACTTCCAATTGATATACTTAATTGCATATCGTATCAATTACCACTACCAGCCTTTTTTATTACCTTCGCTACACCTACCACAACTGTACCACTTCAGCTTGGCACTGCACAAGTGCTAAATACCTGGTGTATTAATAATCGATGGGTTTTCCTAACGTTATCACATTAATTTCAATTTGGCTCAATTGTATCCTAACCTAAACCTTAATTGGTATCACTTCAACATGATATGCTTATTTGGACTGTGGTGGTTTTTCAAAATCAAGCAAAAAAACCAAAACCATATTCTTTTCGCGTGTCAACTCTTTAACTTAGTCAAGAATTTATTAGCGATCTAATACGGGTTTTTCCTTCAATGGATACTTTATATGGATCAATTTATCGAACTACCTGCACAAAATTCCATATTCATATTTATGTATCCTAAAGATGCCATAAGTACTAGCCAAAAAAAAAACTATACTTTTTCTTAATCATCAATGATAGAGGAAGAGGTTGATTTAGGAGTAAATAGTTGAAACTGCCCCAAAAAAGTACTACTTTGAGGTTCTTAGGAGATGGAGGGAGAAGTACTGCGGAATTGCTGCAAAGTCAAACCTACATATGGCACATCTGCCCTCCCCATTAGATCTTTATGTCTAATTTTAATTTTTTTTAGCTCAATTTGAAGAGGATATGTATGTACGTGGGACAAATCGAAAAAAAAAAGTCAAAAATTACCCAGAAACTGTACTTTTCTAAGTCTAAGGTGGGGTGAAAGGGAGCGTAATGGGATTGAAAAGTCATAGCCTTCTAAACTAATATTTGGAGCTCCTGCTAAATTTAGATGTACCAAATTTTACCTCCTAGCTAAATTTGGAGGCGACTGAGGGGGAAACAAGTGTGAGAGAAACTTGAAAAACAGGAGAAATCTCTCCTTACCTTACCTAACCTAACTCAACCTAACCAAAAATCCTTTTTTGTGGACTCTAAAGGAATGAAAGGCACATCTAGAGCATCTACCAAATTGTTTTTTTTCAGCAGTCCTCGTTCCCAAACTTTGACTAATATGCGTATTGGTAATATTTAACTAGTACAATCTTAGGTCATACAAGTTTCTGCGCTGTGATGAAGTGAGGGAGGTGCTCAAAATCTACATATGGCACTTATAGCCCTCCTTCCCCCTTCCCCCTCACCCCCATTGAATCTTTATGTCTAATTTTGATTTTTTCAGCTCAATATGGAGAGGATATGTAGGTGGGACCAATTGAAAAAAATGTCAAAACTACCGAAAAACTGTACTTTTTCAGGTCTGTGGTGGGGGGGGGCTTGATGGGTGTACAATGGGATTGAAAAATCATAGCCTTCGAAACTAATATTGGGAGCCCCTACTAAATTTATATGTACCAAATTTTACCTCCTAGCATAATTTGGAAGGGACTGAGGGGAAACAAGTGTGAGACAAACTTGAAGAACAGCAAGAACCTCTCCTTACCTAACCCAACCCATTTTTTGGACTTTAAAGGAATGTATTAAGGTGAAAAAGTCGAAAGCTGAAAAAGACACATCTGGAGCATCTACTAAATATTTTTTTTTTTCATGAATCCTCATTCCCAAGCTTTTAACTGGGAGAGGTATGTTTATTGGTAATATTTAGTACAATCTTAAATTATACAAGTTTCTTTTCTCTCTTCATTCGGTACCTAAATGCTGAATTTTAACCCCATATTTCAATTATGAAGAAAATTATGCGAGGAATCGACTTATTTCGAGGTCAATTGGAGGAAACCACCCATATCTCCACTTCTAATTGACGTAAGAGTTTTCAATTTTCTATCAATCGACTTGGTTACGTACAGTTTTTGCAACTTGTAATCTTCACCATCGCCCTCCCCAAATTCTAGGCGTAACTGAATTTCAACTCAAGGTCATCCCCACTCTTACATACATATCCAACCCGGCGCTAATCTTGGCCCATTAGCGGGATTTAAATGATTTTGGTCCGGTATCGAAGCGCATAAATCATTTTAATATTTTGGGAAATGTTTGACGAAGCTAAAAATGGTCTCCAACTGCTTTCATTTTGAACACATTGTTATCAATTAATATTAAATTCTTGCCACCTGGGCCATGGTCACCGGTCGCTATCTCAACAAAGGAAGATAATTATAACCATACTCTCTAGTACCCCTCTGTGATCTGTACTGTGCTCTCATTAATAATCCTAAATCTAAGTATCTCTGGTTCAACACGTTTTTTTTTTTTTTTCGAGAAACTTATTACATTCAGCATAGGTACCAAGACACTATATACTAATTTTAACCAGCTAAAGAACGTTAATAAATTGCGTTCTTTCGATACGATAATCGGATTACGTTCTCTTTGTTCGTCGATCATCTTAACTCAGTCTTGTTTACGTTTATTCATTTTCTAATAAACGCTGCTCGCGATCGCGAATAGCTGGATTATGGGTTCATTAGTTCCGACATAACATAATGACCCTTGTATGGTTATATGGTTATTACTGTTATTACCATCTCGCGCTAATACGTCTCTGTGTTTATCATCAAATAAAGAAATATTTTCGTATTAGTACACGTAGCGACGTGAGTAATCCGCTTAAATAATACGACCGGTTGACGTTTTATTCACGTCCCATAAGTGTACGAACGTAAATGATTATTTTTCGCTTATTATCTTATCGTGTGGTTGTCGCCTCCCTCCCCGATGTATAGGTAGGTGGAGGTACATGTACGTAAACGTTGACAATACAAAGAAACCATAGATATGAGACGATATGTACAGCCTTTATGGTTGGTTAATTGATGTTTGTTCGCAGAAGTTGGTGGAAAATAGTAGTCGCCATGAATGAGGAAGTAGTCTAGGTCTAGGTATACATACGAGGACTTTGGTATACTGATGCCTGGTCATAAAAGAGTAGACTATTGGAATTTAGCTTGTTGATTTGAATGGGCGAATTGACTCCAGTTTCCATCCTTTTCAAAAGCTATACATACTATGTACCCTACAAAACTTATACCAAAAGGTGCCCATCTTCTTATTGTATTGTTTTCTAAACACACGGATACTCTGTTTCTTTGACTAACTACAATGACTGATTTTTTACCTGAAACCTATAAAATTGTCTTTGGGTGTTGTGAGGTCTGCATCAATGCACAAAATATTTCAGTCTACGTTTTCATACGTTGGACTTTTTTTTTTTTTTGCCATTTGCAAATGCTCGTTGTAGTGTTTCACTTCATTCTGTTCGTGCGGTTCAAAATTCTACTGTGTTTATAATGCTGTGCTTCCTTTTTAACCGAGTATAAGTTGCAGAAACTGGTGTTTAATCCAAGCTAGGTACGTACTTTAATGAAATAAGAAGCGAATATGAAAACTTGCCATTAAAAATGGGGTCGGTTTTTCTACATACCACTGTACTGAAAAAATTTTCGCCAATCGAATAATCGATCAAATTTTTCGACGTGTTATTTTTTTTGGTCATTTTTACCTGCTCGACTACTTCGATTACGAGTATTAATCACCGATATTATGATTTTTAACGGCGCGAATACTGGATTTTTAAGCATTGTTTACATTTTATAACGGTATAATACGAAAAGTACATTGACATCTTTAACGCGAATTCCGGTTAAGTGTTGTCGATTAAAACTTGACTCGCCGCACCGCACCGCCCACCAGGCCACCTTCCGATTTATATACGTAGCTGGCAAATAATGGCGATAGAACTGGTTAGTAGTTGGATTTTATTTTATTTTATTCTGGTTTTTTTTTTTTTTTTTTTTTTTTTTTTTTTTTTTTT